>JAVJAQ010002895.1:0-21860 GCA_032362365.1 Zygogramma bicolorata
GTATTTATCGAGCATTTGTGTAGTTTCAGCCTGCGTGGTTTTAAAAGATTAACACTTGTAGTGTTATATTCGTGAATCTGTGAATTGGTAAGATGTTCGTTCTTGTGGTAATGAATTTCCAATTGAGTTTGATAGATGAAGATAAAAGGTACCGTCAATATGATTAGTTTTTTGAAAAGGAGTCAGGTGCTGAAACCAGCATCTGAAATTATTCAAATAGCTCGCTTTTGTAGTAAGAGTGTTTCCAGAGTGCTTCTAGAATGGAAAAGAACATAATATGCTGATTAAACAGAGTTCAAGTTGACAATATTTTTCAATTGTCTGAGTAGAAATAGATATTTGGAAAATTTCGAACCTGATTCTTCGATGTGATATGACCAAGTATCGTCCCTCTCTTATACAAGCATTGAAAAGGTATGTGAGTGGTTCGATCAAATGAGAACTTGTTTCTTTCATTATTCTCCTATCAAGGATATAGACATCAAAACAATTTGAATTTTTCAATTCACTGATGGCATTGAAGACTTCAGAGGTGGTCACCGGTTTGAAGAAGAAGGATCCTGCTGAAGAAGGTTTGTGCCCAGCATCGGGCAAGCAATATCATTATTAGAAGGAAGTTAACTGATTATAGTTCCAGCAGAAGTGCTAAAGAAAGTATTGAATTTATGAGGTGAGATATCATTGCGGGTTTTATGAGAGTTATTTTTATTTTTCCAAAGTTGATGAGTATCAAACTATATCTGACTTCATCATTTGAATCACTAATGAAATTATCCAAAGCATACCTTTCCGAATATAAGATGGTTTCATGATATTCTTTGATGAAATATTTGAGAATTTTTTTTTCTTTGTTATGTCAAACATTGTTTCCATGGAATGAGTTGTGTCTCTTATTTTCCCTGAGTTTTCGTTGAACCAGCCAACAAGGGTTCGTTGGATTCACTGAAGACTTTTTCAGGGGAAAATAATTCAAGGACTAGACTTACATATAGATTTGATAGAAAATCTAACATAACTTCAAAAGAGCTATTGTCGTTGAAAATGCTCCAATTAACTTTTTGTAGCGATGTCTGAAGATCGAGAATACCTGAGGATGTTATACTTCTTCTGAAGAGAGGGATGTTTGTAACTTGCTTGATATGTTTAATATTTACAAATTGCGCATAGTTATCGGAGAGGCAGGTATCGATAACGCCAGGCTCATAGCTCTTTCCATCGAAGTGAGTATATTGTCTATACAGCTCTTCAAACCATTATCAACTCTGCAAAAAAAAATTTATAGTAACCTCAAGTCCAAAAGAGCTTGTAAGACAAATCGCATTAGTTAGATCAGTAACACCTCAAGAAGTTTATGTTGAAATCTCCGAGTAATATTAGCCGCTTGAATTTGCCGTGATAATGCCACATACTTCAATATCACGCTCAATCAAAATTTTTCTAGTTCAAGAGGTTTATGTTCGATATTACTACGAATAAATATGGCCACAGCATCACGCGCATGCTTGGATCTGAAAAAGAATGATACCAACCAATGTTCCGTAAAACACAGAACACTGTTATATTTTTCCAAGTACAGGGACAGTTAGTCCAATTTGTCTCACTCACTCCGTCGTAATTTTTTATGTTGTCATTGCTTCATATCACATCATACTTCGGCTGATTTAGGTCTTTTTTCAACGATGAAAATGATTTCTACATGGGATCCCATGGGCCAGATGGATTTGTCCCGGGCTTTATTCAAGTTGACATAATTGATATAAACTGTGAATGTCGAGTACAGCTGAGGAAACATTGAATTAAGTTTCTCAACTTCAGCCTCTTGAAAGGTGCCTTTTATATCACCTAGAAGTCCTTCAGTTGTAGTAGCTAGTTTTAGATAATAAACATGTAACAAACATTTTTTCTGGATTGCTTCAGCAGAACAATTCTGCATTTTCCCCTTTGATTGGTCTGTTCCTGTTTTGGTTAGATCATCTCTTTTTCACGTATTTGTTATTTTTGACATCTGCGCGTTGATTGTGATAATTATATTATGGCATTTTATTCGGCTTTCTACGTCGATAAGTGCGGCTGCCACTGCTTTGGAAGATATTACCTGATTTCCATTAGTCGTGGATATGTTTACAACTCGATTTCATGCATCAATGTTGTCAGATTCCTGTTGATTCACATACTTCCTTTTTTTCCTGTTTGACACCTGTTTCCACTCAACACCATTTGTAGATGTGGAGGGTTTACCACAGACACGTGGCGTGGTGTTTTCAAAGAAAGTTTGTTGTTTTCTTATACGTCAATTTTGAAGAACATGAGTTTCATCCTTTCCGACATGTCCTCCACCATCTTCCTCAGTAATATATTTTTCATCCATGCTCCACAGCATTCGGGTTGATTGCGGTATTCTCTTCCCGAAATTGTCTTCACCAACGAGTGGGAGGAATTTAAATTATCACACTCGACATGGCCTCCACTGTCCTCAGCTATTCGGGAATATTTTGAACAGGTTGAAATCGTACCTCTTTCGTGCATGGCAACTCGAATAACATATTTGATGTGTAGTGGAATTCGGAATTTCCTTTGAAGCAGTCGCCAACACCTGCTTCGTTTGTGTCATCTTGGATACATAAAACAACTCGACGGCAAATTCACAAACTCTGAGAAAAAATGTTGGGGATTTTGATGAAGAACTACTTCCCTGGAAGCCAAATGCTCTTTCATATATATGCAGATTCGCACGAAAGGGATGCCCTGTACTGTTCAAAGAATACTGCGTGAATCAAGGGACAGGAGAGAGGAAATAACATTCACTTTGAATTTCTGACGTTTGTAAGCCTCAGGAAAAACCTCTCTCGGCAGAGAGTTCTGAAACTCAGCTGTTCTATTGAAAAACAAATTCCCGAGCAAGAGAGTATCAACAGGTCTCCAAGTTCACAACAAGGGGTGGGAATTATATACTCGTCGAGTCATCCGTGTAGATATCGCCGAGCGTGGAACGATTGATAACAATTAAGAAGAGCACCAACCGTGGAAATATCTATAAAAGAGGGGCAAGTCTCCGACACTTCTACGATGCTCCAATGAAGTGAGCGAGTCTGTGAGCGAAGAATCACCAACAAGACGAATTGTCTTTCTCTGAATATAATCGAGAAGCCTAAATGAATGTTTAGGTGCCGAACTCCATAAATGAGAACTATATTCCGGGATATGTCTTATATGAGCCTCGTAGACCATCAGAAGCTAACGAGAAGTGAAGTATTTCATCGCATGAAATAGAAATCCAAGGTTATGGGAAGCAGCTTTAGACATCGATCTCACATAGTTTTTCCATGAGAGATCAATACTGATCGTAATTCCTAGCGTCAAGATACTCTGTAGGAATAGTTACTCCTGACATCTGAATACTAGATGATGATAGATCGGCTCTCCTTGAGAAGAGACATGCCGGGATTTCCCTAGCATCAAATTCCACTAAGTTCATGTTACCTCATTCTATTATCTTTACCAAGTTATCGTAAATTTTATTGTTGGGAACGTTTCTTCGAATTTTGGTTTCTCGAGCTGGTATGGGGACTCTGGAAGAGAAACTAGTATGAAGAATACTGTCGTCCGCAGAACTATGAATGAATGAATGAGTTTATTCGAATAGGAAATGAAAACCCTGATATACAAACATTACACTAAGACGTGAGATTAGCAATAGGTACGTATTATACAAGGAAACTCTAAGTCAGACCTATATACTAACGAATATACACATATATACGCACACACACACACACACATATGCACGAATATACACACAAAAGTACAATCACTTCAATATCCTTGAATATTATTCCTTTTTCATATAATTATTTAGTTTGAATTTGAACATATGCAAGCTTTTGCTGCTTCTTATATCTTGAGGTGACTTAATAATTATAATTATGCGTGCTACTTCGAAATGTGATGAATTCACTGAAATATGATGGTAGCATATTATTAACAGTTTTGAAAACAAATACCATTGCTGCTTTATAAAACCAATTTAGTACTGAAAACCACTGCATCCAGCATAAATGTTATATTGGTATATCGGTTGCATTTCAGAATCACTCTCATGCCTCTATTTTGTAGTTTTTGTAATGACATAATTTTGTTTTGGTCTGAACATTGTACTGCAGTAAACGAAATGTGGCTGTATAATCGTATTATATATGGTAATCTTGACAGCAGTAGACAAGTGAGTGGAAATTCTTGTGAGAAATGAAGTTTCTTTGCAATTTTTTTTTTCACATGTGTGTGATGTGCATTCAGAGATGAACCGTTGTCTAACATTGAACCCAGGCACTTGAACTCTGTTACAAGTTCAATTTGGTTGTTGTTGATTTTCAATAGGGAGGAGTTCATATTGAGTTGTTTGTACGGTGTAGTTGGAATGATGTCTTCGGTTTTGAATATATTTAATTTCAATTCATTAATTTTTTCATAAAGAAGTATTCATTTTAGTTAAAGCTACATCTAGGCTTTTATGAAATATAGAAAACAGTGTATCATCAGCAAATAAATCAATAAAATCACAGTTGTGACATGAGTCGATATCATAACTGTAAATTAAAAACAGCAAAAGACCTCATACACTACACTGAGGTACGCCAAATTTAGTGTCTATAGGATTCGAATGAACATTATCCACTTTTGTGATTTGTTTTAGGTTACTGAAATAGTCTTTAAAGCCTTTCAGTAGAATTCCTTCAATTCCGATAGCTTCCATTTTTTTTATTAGTAGATCACGATCAATTGTTTCGAAAGCTCGTCTCAAGTCTGAGAAGACTGCAACAATATAGTCTCTGTTATCGATAGATTGCGTTCATTTACTTATAGTTAGTTGTGAGGCCGATTCGCAATAGTGTTTTTTTCGAAAATCTGATTGATTGGACATCAGGAGCTTATTGTTTAAAACATAATTCAAAAGCTGATCATACACAGCCATCTCAAGTATTTTCTCTTTTCCTGGCAAGGTATTCATTGGACGGAATTTGCTAGCTTCATTTGTGTTTTTAACTTCTGTTATAGGTACAATCATGCTAGTTTTTAATTCATCAGGAAATTGTTCATACTGAAGTGAAATAATAATAAATTGTAACAGCACATGACCTACCACACCAAGAGTGTTTTTTATAAACTTGATATCTATCTATTCAGCCCCAGATTCATTTTTCAGTCGTGTCTTCAAGAACCTTTATTTGACTTCCGTTTTGAATTCTGTATTATTCAAAATACTAGTATTTGTCGTTGTATCTACTGAAGATTTGATGGTTATCCACATAAGTTCCTGATTGTTTGCACTCGAATCAATTTTGTTGTAATAATGTTCTTGTTTTTTTATTTTGAGTAAATTAATTACATAATTGCTTGGTCTTTTGTACATAACCCAATTCGACCCAATTATTTTCACACCTGTTTTGTCTAAAATATCGATATGCTTCATCTATTTGTTTTGTTCGGTCTTTAAGATCACTGTCAAACCAAAGGAGACTATTTTGGTGAGAATAATATGTTTCAAGAGGAGCAATTATTGACAGTTTTTTCTGTCAATCAAGAAGTCATCAAGAAATTCATCAATGTCTACGCAATTGAGTAAATAATTATTTTCAATTAATTCAATACAGATTTTATTCATATTTTCCTGTTTCAAATTACGGTAGCTTCTCAAAGTTTTTGGCGAATTAATCAATATATTTAGTGAATTCATTGACATTGAAGAATGATTTGTGAGCTGAGGCACATGGTGAACTACTGTTTGAAGCATAAAGTTACTAGTGGCATAATCAATTGAGGTTGCACTATGATTCGTTATTCTTGTACATTCTTGCACACTTTGAATTATTCCATACATGTTTTGTACATTTTCTAAACGTGTTGAGTGAAACTCATTTTTCATAAAGTTGATACTAAGATCACCAGCTAAGTCTGTTTGAGAAAGCTCTTCACATATATTTTCAAAATGGTCTAGAAATATTGTATGACTTGCATTGGGTGAATGGGAAAGTGCACCAATTAACATTTTAGCATTATTGTACTTTATCTTTATAACTGAAAACCAATAGTAACTTTCGAAAATATATCTTTTTGTTAGAGTATTGAAGATGAGATTTCAAGTATATAAGTACACCTCCTGTATGCCGCGAACATGAATCACACCTAGTCGTTTCATAGTCCGGTAGCATTACTTCATTATCTTCTATGTCAAGAGTAGTGCGGCTTTTACTGAACAACATTATAGATGATTGGTAGAAAAGCTGTCTATATTACCATATATAATGGTTGAGGCTTTCACGGCCGAGGTTATTAGTATAACTGAGCCAGAAGAAAAGTAGTTATACCATATATAATGTCTAATTTCAGCGATATATTAGGATTTTCTCTCAGTTTTTTCTATCTGAGATTATGTTTATGATGGTAGGTACATTATTAACATATTTAATCGTTTTTTTATTATCACCATTCGATTTCAATTCCTCTAGTTGCTTTTAGACATTTAGGTAATATTCCTTTTGTTTTTTCGTTTGATAACAAAATAGCCTTATATCCTGTGTCTATTATTTTTTATGTCCCTAAATATTGTAATTGCATCACTTTTATTTTGCATGAAGACTTTAATTAATCTATTTTTATCAGACCCAACTTTCCCGACTCTAAATACCGTTATGTTGTCAAGATAAACATTATGATTTTGGAGTAGCTCTTTAACAATTTTAACAATTATCACAAACGGCATATTTATCACCAAGATCTTGGCACGCTGTACAAGTATCATTCATCCTGATGGTAAAAGGTGACAAAACAAGTGTTCTCAACTCCTGGAGTATAATGGATCCGAAAGTGCAAAGTTTCAACCAGTTTTTTATAATCACTGAATAAAAATGTATTGTGTTGTTTTTATAATTCATCGACTTTTTATCTCACTTCATTCACTGATGGTTTATATTAATGCACATCTACTACCACATTGAATTGATTTGAATACACTTTCTATTTTGAATCATTCTGCGAATTATACTTTACTTCACCTTCTGGTGTTCCTTACAGTAAAAACTATGATCTGTTTCTTTGAATATTCGACTTCATAACAGGAACAGATTATGTACTGAACAAGATTTTTTCTTTAGCAAATCATTGATATGAAGCAGAAATGAAGTGGGCTCCAGATCTGAACCCTATGGAATACCTGCATCATTAACCACATGCAGAGACCTATCAGACAAGAAACTCTTCAACAGTGCACACAACTGAGGAAGCAAACCATAAGACCGCAGTTGAGACAGGAGACTCTGATAGCAAATTCGATCGAATGCTTTCGAAATATTGAGTGCAACAGCTATCGTTTCTCCGAATGAATCGATTGAATGTTGCCAAATATGAGAAACATAAGCCAATAAGTCATTGGTTGATCTTTCTTTGATGGCGAAATCCGTATTGTCGATCATTAATTATTCCTGATTTGTCTAGATATTTGATAAGCTTCATATTGATTGCTTTTTCCAAGACTTTGAAAATGAAAGAAATCAATACAGTTGGTCTATAATCACAAAGTGAAATTTTCTTTCCTTATTTTAGGAACTGGCTGAACTTTTATTTATTCATTTATTTATTTACTCATTACCCACACGAGCTATTACAGCCTAATTACATGAATAAAAATTTGTAATTGATCAGTTCAAAAACTCAATACTACTACTTAACTATTTACCAGAACTGTAAGAGGGGGATGAAAACTTGTGATTGGCTAAAGCATAAACATACCAATGATTGAAAAACTCTCTCATTCAGTTCCAAAACAACGTCTAATTGCATTTTGTTATCAAGAACTTTGGACGCCTCATTACTTAATTCCAGTAAATTTTTATTGATCGACTTTCTTCCTCTGAATCCATGCTGTTGCGATACTATATATATTCGTTGATGTAATCACTAAGTTTCCTGAAAATTACATGCTCAAACAATTTCGCTGGTAAGCACATTATAGAAATACCTCTATAATTTTAAACATCCATCTTGTCCCCCGATTTGAATATTGGCGTCATAATAGCTGTTTTCCATATTTCTGGATAAGCACTATCCTCAATGATTAGATTGAATATGTGAACCAAAGGAATTCTCAACAAATCTCCACAGCTTTCTAGTATATAAGGCGAATCCCTGTCTGTACCTGCTGACCTCTTAGGTTTCAACCTCTTCAGAGGCCTCGCTAAAATCATAATCGGTTATTTCATGTACTGTGAAAAACTCGTTTCAATCTCTGATATCATTTGAACTCTCGTAATCGACATTATAAGTTGCGGGTTCCGCACAAAAAAGCGAATGAAAGAACTTCGCAAATGCATCTGCAGTTTTTCCTCTGGTATAGCTTCCTTATCACAAACGAAAACACCTATATTTGTCCGGCTTTTACTTTTACTATAAACAAATTTCCAAAATTCATTGACATCGGTTTTTATAGCCTCCTCAATTTTCTCTTAGTACAGCTTCTCCTACTTTCTTATCAAATATTTGAGTTTTTGTTCTTCGAACTTATTATTATAGTACCCCGAAACGAATATTGATTTTTTATACCTTTTTTTTTTCACGTAATATATTGTCTAATTTCTTTCGAAAACCAAACTGGGTGTGTTTCATTTTTTTTCCTAAAATATTTCGGAACAAATTTTGCTATAACTTCATTCCAAATAGAATAGAATTTGTCTAAAGCCATGTTCACATCGCCCTCTGTCAATATTGTATCCCAATTGATAACACTCACCAATCTACTCAATTCATCAAATTCAGATTTTTTCCTCTGTATCATCGCAAATTTTCACGATCATGGGAATTGATAATTCAATATTTAAAGCTGGATGGTAAACGTCTTCTTTTACAAATGGCAAACATTCTCTATTCACTTCACAAATCAAAGAATTATTTTCTCCATTAAGAACTGAATCGAAAGTTCGGTTTTGACAATTTTTCACTACATTGAATTGTTTAAGAGAGTTATATTCTATGTAATCACATAACAAGTTGAGTTTTTCATTAGGACAATCAAAATTCAGAGCATTACCAACTACTCCTTGTATATTGAAATCACCAACAATATAACATTTTCCGGGATATAATACATTATGCTGCAAAAAATTGAACGCTTCTTCATAGACACTATGATGACTATTTGAGAGTATATAAATTACACCAAATTGATATCTATAGCCACCCACCTCAATCTGGATAATCGACACCTCACATGATGATGCATGATTGATAATGTTCAGGATTTTATATTTATTCTTACTGTCCTCCAGGAGTTGGGAGAAATCCCCAAGTTATATAAAAGGTTGAATTATTCGCAAAGTATTGATGTCAATAAGGGGGCACATGCTTTCAGAATAATTGCTGGGATTCCACCAGATCCGCAAGCCTAATTCGTCTTCAGGTCCATTAGAATATTTCTTATATTTTTTTAGTAAAAAATTATTTCAGGCATATGACTGTCGACAGGCATGACATATAGGTGATCTTCTCCCGATAAGTCCAGAGAAGAATTTCCAGCAAACATATTTGCAAATATATTTGATTTTTGTTGGGCAGTGGTGGCTTGTGTTCTTCTTTCGTTAAAACGGTAAATGAACTAAAAGTGAAATTTTTGGCGACAGCTTTAGCAAATGACCAAATCGTACGAGAACCGTTTGGGCATTCAACAAGTTATGAACGAATTTTATGATTATGTGATTCTTTAGTAGCTTCAATCGTAGCACTACATCTTGCAATAACATACTGAGATCTCGTGTCCAAACTGGGGTCTTGGCGCGAGCGATCGAATGCCGCTTGTTTGTTTGAAGGCCGTCGTTCTTTGGAATAACTATCTCCCTGACGTTTCGCTAGCGCGAGAGGCTAGCTTCTTCAGGAAGAAATTCCAAAGAACGACGACCTTCATATCCGAATGAAAGTAGTAATATGAGGAACAAGATGCAGATCTTTTGGCAGACTTCTTAGTCAATACCTACCTACTCTTCTCTTGTGGAGAGATTATTCCATTTGGAAAAACTGGAAATGAACCAAAACGCACCTGTTTCGTGGTATTGTGATGAATTGAGACAAATGACACGCAAATTTGAGAATGTTAAGCTCATTTGTAATGTAAGCAATAATGAAGAGGACTGTAAAGTCTACAGATCTCTCAAGAAAGATTATGGTGATCACCTGATTAAAACGAAAAAAAGAGCGTATGATGGTTTCATTGATTCATCTGATAATGAGGCTAAAGCATGCTGGAATGTCGTAAATTATGAAAGATCAAAGAAAAAAATTAACCAACCAACAGGCGATATAATGCCCAACGAATTCAATGACTTTTTTGTCAATATTGTTCAAAACTTAATCAATGCACTACCAAGGGTTTCAAACTGTAATTTAAAAAATTTTCTACTACCTGCAGACTCACTTTTCATGTTACCTGCGACAACTGATGGAGTCCGCAATATCATATGCTCTTTGAAAGACTCGAAATGCATGGATATGTACAATTTAAAAAGTAAAATCATTAAAGAGACAGCCGATATTTTATTAGTGCCCATGACTGATCTCATCAATCTGGTCCTATCTACTGGAGTTTTTCCCAATAAATTCAAATATTCAGAAGTCATTCCTCTCCACAAGAAAGGCGACTCTGCAGTAGTGGATAATTATTGCTCCATTTCGATCATCTGTATATTTGCAAAAAACTTGGAAAAAGTTATGAAGAAAAGGTTTGGCTGATTATTTCGAAAATCGAAAATTTTTCTACAGTTCCCAGTTTGACTTTGGGAAAGATTACTTTACTGTGCAGGCTGTTATGACTATAGTGGGCGACATTGTCGAGGCGATTGAAAGGGGTCATCACACAACAGTCATGTTGTGTGACCTTCCTAAAGCTTTCGATTGTGTCTTCCATGATATTCTTATTGAAAAACTTAGTTTCTATGGAGTTAGAGGGGTTGCGCTCAGATTAATAGAATCATATTTGAAAAATCGTTTCAAAGTGGTAGAACTTGAAAATAGAAGATCGGAATTGAGGAAAATCAGTTATGGAGTGCCCCAAGTCCTTTACTTTTCATTATATATATTAATGATCTTCACAGATTTCTGTTGCCAGATTATTGTGTTTTGTTTGCGGACGATACTACATTGATTTTTTCACACGAAAATTCTGAGACTATCAAACTCCAACTTAATAAAACTGAAACTCAAAATATAGTGTTTTCAACTAATAATTCTCGATTGGAAAACAAAAGTGTTAAGCTACTGGGACTCACAATTGATGATGAACTCAATTGAAACATTCATATCGACCAACTGCGGAACAAACTCTCAAGTACATTATTCTTTCTTCGTCAATTAAGATGCTGGGTTCGACACCCTAAAATCTACTCACTTCAGTTCATTTCATCCACATATCAGGTTTGGTATATCGGTCTGGGGTGACTCTTCTCAGGCTTATAAAATTTTTCGACAACAAAAAAAAGCAATTAGAATCTTAGCGGGTTGCGGTTACAGGGATCACTGCCAACTTTTGTTCATTATATTTGGGATAATGCCTTTACCATCTCTACAAATCTATTAAAATCTCCTGGAGATTCATAAACGTTCACCATCTTTGGTTACTCGATGTCAAGTTCATCAGTATGGAACGAGACAGGCGGATCACCTAAGAACTCCACGATTCAGGCTTTCTGTGTCTCAGAAAAATTCCTTAAAATTAGACTTATACAATCTTCTGCCTGCAGGGTAGAGGTCGCTCAATTCATTTTCTTTCAAGAAACAAATTGAACATTTGATTTCAAAAAACTGCTTTTATTCAGTTTCCGAATACAAAGAGCGTGTACGTTTGCTTCGATAATATTCTCAATATCTGCTAATATTCTCAAATTTGCCCTAAGCAGGCAATCATAAGCTTGCAGGATTATCGTTCGTAGAATGACTTATTTGATGTGTGTAATTGTGTATGTGTATGTATTTGTATTCATGTAGATATGTATTTTGATGTGTGAATGAAAGTCTTTGCTTCGTACAATTCTTGACATTTGTTGTTTATTGTGATATATATCCATATATATGGTATATTATCATCTGTGATTCAGATTATTGTTTCAAAAAACCAACCGACCTGCTATAAATGTACATTTGTATATGACATAGTCAAATAAAGATTCTATAATACTTGCAGAAATTAACTTGCAACAAACGAATATTGAACTCATTACCATGTCGAACGACGATTCTCGAATTAATCGAATGGTCAACGTTTCAGGCCCAATGTTCACGTTCTCGGCTCCTGCAGCATGGAATCCATTGCAAAAAGTTCCGTAATCTCCTTGTTCGTCACAGCAAGTTTAAACAAGAACAGCGAGAATACCAAGTCGGAGAAGGGAAAAACTGACATACTAATGTATGTGATGGGCTGAGAGTATGGAGAGATCATGCTTCAATTCGAAATAGCACCCACAATGATCAAAAAAGGGCAGGGGTTGCGTCAAAAACTGTTTCATTTCTTCCAGAATCCTCATATTCAAGCGATCCAAGTTCAGCTCCAGGATTCGGGAGCCAGGAGAGTCAATTGAGTCATTGATCACAAGCTTACATCAATTGATTTACTGAATAAAATAACTAATTTCCAAAAATCTTGAAGAGCTACCGTAATTTGGGACAGGGGAATATAGATAAAATCTGTATTGAATTATTTGAAGATAATTATTTACTCAATTGCGTAGACATTGATAAATTTCTTGATCACTTCATTAGTGAAACAGAAGAAACTGTCAATATAATTGCTCCTCTTGAAACATATAATTCTCACCAAAATAGTCTCCCTTGGTTTGACAGTGATCTTAAAGACCTAACAAAACAAAGAGATGAAGTATATATCTATCTTATAGACAAAACGGGTGTTAAAATAATTGGGTTATTCACAAATGACTAAAATGATGTCGTTGATTCACTTGAAATAAAAAAACAGGAATATAATTACAACAAAATTGATTTGAGTGCGAACAATCACCAACTTATGTGAAAAACCATCAAATCTTCATGTGAAACGGAAGGTCAAATGAGGGTTCTTGAAGACACGACTGAAATAGCAGAAACATTCAATAAATATTTCGGATCGAGCTTAGAAAATATTGTCGATTCAATTAACGCTTATGAAGAATGGCAAAGTAAAATAGTTGTGAAGGCTAATTTCGAATTTTTTACCCAACTTGAACTGAGAGATCTCACTATGATTGTTAATAAATTGAAAAATAAATCTGGGGCTCAAATTATAGATATCAAGTTTCTAAAAAACACTCTTGGTGTGATAGGTCATGTGCTGTTACACTTCATTAATATTCCAATTCAGTATGGAAAATTTCCTGATAAATTGAAAACTAGCACGATTGTACCCATACCAAAAGTTGAGAATACAAATAAAGCTAGCGAATTCCGTCCAATAAATACCTTGCCAGGGATAGATAAAATATTCGAGATGGCTGTGTGTGATCAGCCTTCGAATTACGTTGAAAACAATAAGCTTCTGATGTCCAATCGATCAGGTTTTCGAAAAAACACTCTTGCGAATCGGCCTTACAACTAGCTCTAAGTAAATGGACGCAATCTATCGATAACGGTGACTATATTGTTGCAGTCTTCTTAGACTTGAGACGAGCTTTCGAAACAATTGATCGTGATTTACTAATAAAAACAATGGAAGCTATCGGAATTGAATGAATTGCACTGGAATGGTTTGAAGACTACCACAATAACCGAGAACAAATCACAAAAGTGGATAATGTTCATTCGAATCCTATAGACACTGAATTTGGTGTACTTCAAAGTAGTGTATCAGGTCCTTTGCTGTTTTCAATTTACATTAATGATATCGGCTTGTGTCACAACTGTGATTTCATGAATTTATTTGCTGATGATACACTGTTGTCTATATCTCATAAAAGCCTAGATGTAGCTTTAACTCAAATGAATACTCCTTCAGAAAAATTAATGAATACTTGATCGTCAACGAATTGAAATTTAATATATCCGAAACCAAAGCCATCATTCTAACTACACCGTACAAGTACAAACAACTCAATATAAACTTCTGCCTGTTGAAAATCAGCAACAAAAGAATTGTAACTTGTAAGAGAGTTCAAGTACCTGGGTTCAACGTTAGACAATGGTTTATCTTTTAATGCTTATTACACATATGTGACAAAAAAAATTGCAAAGCAACCTTATTTTTTCACAAGAATTTCCACTCACCTGTCTACTGCTGCCAAGATCACTTTATATAATACGAATATATAGCCACATTTCGTTCATCACAGTACAATGTTATATGGTTTGAGCCAAAACAAAATTAGGTCATTGAAAAAACTACAAAATCGAGGCATGAGAGTGATTATGAAATGCAACCGGTATACCAATATAACATTTATGCTGGATGCTCTACAGTGGTTTTCAGTACGAAATAGGTTTTATAAAGCAGCTGTAACACGTAACTTTCTCATAAAGAAATCGTAGCGGTATAACTTAACGGTATTTATTGTAAGAAGGCATTCATTTACTGAACAATATAGTTGATTCAAACAAGTATTCTACTTATGGAGATTAAATCAGAGCAAAGTTTCATACGTTTAAATAGATCGTTCGTATTTTAGTTATTTCTATTCATTCACTCATCTGTAATGAAATCTCAGTTCCATAGATCCATGATGGCTTTTCGAATTTGGTGCTTTCTGAAAAGGAAATAATTACCTTTAATGTCACATAAATATGATCTCACGTCATGGCTGAGTTATGCGATCGATCTGTGTCACTTTTGTCAAGTCCGAATCCTCCAGTGAAAAGACTGCTCTATGAGTTGTCATTGACGTGTGACGTCATGTCAGGTCTATGGTGCATCATTTATCACAAGCCAACCTGTTCTTGACGTCATAATCAGAAATACCGAAATAACCGGAAATATCGAAAGCCATCCATTGAACAAAAACAAGTTCGTCATATGAATATTGCTTTAGAGGAAATAACAGTAAAAAATTGACATAAAATTTGGAAGGAGGAAATTAGTTCTTTGAATGTCACGACACAATAATTTTTGAATTATTGCTCGCATCGTGGATGCCATAATCATAAGCATTTGGAGTTTAATAGTAGAGTACTCTAAGTCTTGAGAAAAGAAGGAACTACTCACCTGCTTGTTCAGGATCTGGATTATTCAATACTCCCAATCTTGCCGTAACAATAAAAACCACATTAGGCCACCTACCATCTACAGGTACGTCCTACTTCTCCAGTATTTTTCTAGTCGAGCATCAACAGAACTTGATTTTGTCATAGATTGTTCGTATAACGAAGTTCTATCACAGGATTTCTTGATGTGCTCTACGAGCTTTGTCAGCTGACACCCAGTTCAGCTACAAGAAGCTAATCATTTCGCAGTTCCTTACCACCAAAAGACCTGGCAGAACGGTTACCACTGCTCAAAGACCATCCCTGATCTGAATTGGGCCTCTACGGAGACTCCAGCAGAAGCATACCGAAGGCTGAATGTACAACCACTGTTAGCTACGACATACCGAGCGAGCTCTTTCCATTTATTCATTGCTGGGTAATCGCACGTTAAAAGGTAAGGCCTCGTTAATCCATTGCTCGCACAAGTTTCGACTTCTGAGGGTTGACGTTCGTCAGCTGGTTAACGAAAACGAACAATTTTAGAACAGAACAATTGCTACACCGATATCTTGCTCATTTTGCTTGCATTTCTCATTTATTCGCTATCTCAACATCAATCGGCTTGTTGGCTCACTGATGAGCTCATTCATGCTAGTTTTTTGAATCATAGAAACTCATTCATTGACCCCGGAAGAAAATTTTGATATATTATTTTGAGTTAGAAATATTGCATATAACTTACCCATTTTCAGTGTGAACTTTGGTATACACAAGGGGGGTATTCGGTATCTGTATTACTGTGCCTTCGATGATAACAGGTATTTCCAGCAACCTAATTCGGATAAATGAACGACCAGTGAATAATTTCTGTACAGAGTAAATCCATCTAATACTTTCAATGATTTGTATTATTTTTCCACGACCCATTCTACCGATCTGATGTCAATGTAATTATTATTTTGCTTATAAATCCTCGTATGACCCTAAAATTGTGACAAATAGTTCACGATGTTCTGTTAGGTTATAAATTGGCGCCCAATTATTCATTTTTAGGTGGATGGATTTGTTTCTGTGTGCAAGAAGTTGGATCATTGTTGCCGGAAGTTGCCCCTCTTGGGTCTGTTTCTCGTTTCTTGGTGTTTCTTCCTGAAGTGCAACTCGCGAATTCAAATTTGGTTGGGTCAGCAATATGAGAAGTGTAATCGGTTGTTTTTAGAGTGCATTTCATTGGAATTCGTGGTAATTGGTTGAATAGAGTTTACTTGAATTCACTGAAATGAAACTTGTATTTTGAACACAATAACAGAATTCGAATAATTGATTGTAGTGTTGATCGTTCATTACTGTCGGTGTTTTTGAAGAAAATTCGAATGGAGTTGTCAATAAAGTAATAGTTGATTAGTTGACTTGTAGATTATTCATATTCTAAATTATATAGTTGAATTGATTGGACTCTTATAGATAGTGTTCAGATTGAATGATAGAGGGTGATTGATTGCTGCTGTTCCAGTCACAATTATACAGGGTTATTCAATAATTATTGAGCCAAATCTTGCAATTTTTTTCTTGACTCATACAGGGTGAGTTGATTGCTGGTTTAGCAGTTGATTTTTTTGGGAATGATTTTTTTTCTCATACAGGGTGATTCGACTGCCGGTATAGCAGTTTCTTTTTTTTTTCAAATGAGCGGGTTGTTTATTCCAGTTGTTATTTCCATCAATTTCATTATATTTTAAACTATTCTACCGCTTAACCCAACATGGATGTAAATAGATTACTTGGTGATGAACTTACCTAGGAACTTGGGATAAGGAGGTATCCAATTGGGAATACTGTTCAAGAAAAACGAGTTCTTCTGAGAGATGCTCTGCGCGTAGAGAAATAGGGTGCAACTGCACTCCCGATGATGAGTCATTCAAATCCGAATGTGCAATTAAACCTTTGTAAAGTCAAAATCTCAGAAATTTCTGAAGCCGTTCAGAATTTTGATACAAATAATAGGGATAATGAATATGAACGAATCTATTCACGACTCGTACATATTCCACTCAGAATAGGTCGTATAGCTTGCAGCAAATCACAGAATGAAACGAAAACTGAATTGTTCGCAATTGATAGGTGATGTCAATTCAGCGAAAGATGGACTTTCAGTAAACAATCTGTAAGTAGGAGGGGAATATCCAATCGACTACGTGCCTCATTGCTAGATGAGCCCGTCAATGATGACAGGCAGAATTGAGATGTTCCTACAACTGAAGTGGACATCAGAAATCCTAAGAGGCAAACTCACTTCTCCCACCCATATACATATGGAATAATCTAACGTCTACATTACGACCTCGTTTCGTCACTTCTGCCGAACCATCAGCAGATGATTTCGAAGCAGCTTCGAGGAGGGGTCATTTAAATAGTTGGTTGGATAGAAGCTCTCTTCCACTTGAAATGAATGACGCTTGGCTAGCCAATCGGTTGAATAACTGTGGGCTATCCCCCATTCAGGGTCTCATACCTACCTGTTACTTCCCCGAGTATACTAACCAGCGGGTGGACATAGGTCGTTGGAATGTGAAATTTAACGGAAAAAGCAGTGTAAATGAGTTTTTGGAGAGGATCAAAGGGCTTCGAGTTTCAAGGGTAGTGTCCAAAGAGACATTACTGCGATCGGCTCCAGAAATATCCACACATGAAGCGCTATATTGGTATAGAATCCGTGGTTCCAGCTCATGGGATGCACTCTGTTCACAGAGTCCCTAATCGTCCAATAAACCGACTTCATGCTGGAATTGTGGAGCCACCGATCATGTATTCCGAGTATGTCGCGAAACGAAATGGAAATTTTGTTTCAAGTGTGGCACCGATAAGGTGGTTTATAGTAATTGCCCTAAATGTACAAAAAACGCAAAAGGTCGCCAGTAAGCCGCCTGGCAGAAACCAATTCTTTTTCCAAGCCGGCTAATCATGATTCTCAAGTTCTTTTAGATAACGTGTTAGCTTCGGGTGGAAATTTATGGAATTGAGATTTTGGCGCTTTAAGATCCAGGTTCTAGACGTACGATATTGGGTATGCCAGGCTGGAAGCTTTTGAAAGAACTTGGTAAGTCCTTGAATGCTACTAGTAATTTATCTTCAGTTCAGACCTGCACAGTTGCCAATGGGCAGAAATGTGAAATATTGGGCGCGATGCTCCTGCGTCTGACTGTGGAAGATAAGACCAAAGTACTGGAAGTATTGGTGAGGGGCCTAGAGAAATTTCCGCAATACCTGATTTTGATTCGCTCTCTGAAGATCAGAGTACTAGGTTGTATAAGCTGTTAGATGACACTTTCCAACAGATGGGAAATGAGTTGGAGGTGACAAAAATGGTAGAGAATACTATAAATGTTACAACCACTACCCCAATCAAACTTCGATATTTTCCAATCAGCCCTGCCTCACAACGACAAGTCAATGAGCAGTTGGACCGGATGCCCAGAGACGGAGTGGTGGAGCATTCAAATTCACCTTGGGCATTTTATCAAGGAGAAAGATGGCCGTAACCGGTTTGTGGTGGACTTTAGACAGTTAAACAACGTGACGGTGCGAGGTGCGCACTATTTGACAACGTTAGATATTGAATCTGCGTACTGGCAGATTCAGTAAGCAGGATCCTCAAAACAGTATACTGCGTTTGTCGTCCCGAACAGAAGACTGTTTAAATTTTATCATATGCCAATGGTCCTCCATAATTCTCCTGTCACTTGGCAGAGACTTATTGACAGGGTTCTGGGAGTAGATTTGGAAAAATATTGTTTTGTGTATTCGGACGATGTGATTATTTGCACCGAAACTTTCGAAGAACATCTCGAAGTTTTTGCTGAAGTCTTCACTCGTCTCATTACGACAGGATTAACTCTCAATCGCCAGAAGGGTTACGTATGTATACGTGAGTTAAAACACCTAGGGTACGTAGTTGGTGCAGCAGGACTCATGGTCGATCCCGCCAAGGTCGAAGCAATTGTACAAATTTCACCACCTAAAAAATCTACAGGAGTTCGGAGAGTAATTGGGTTAGCCTCTTGGTACCGGAGTTTCGTACCAAATTTCTCCACCTTAACATCTCCATTGTGCAAACTTCTTAGGAAAAACCATAAATTCGTTTGGACGGATGCATGCGATGATGCATTTCGAGTGCTCAAAGGAAAATTAATATCAGCACCAATACTATCATGCCGTTACTCTCACCTACCTTGGGTCATCCAGACAGATGCGTCAGACTACGGGTTGGGGGCAGTATTGTCCTAAGTCAGAAGTGAAGGGGAGAAAAAGATATGCTACCTCAGCCGGTCTCTAACTCGTGCTGAAAAGCGCTACAGTACCACTGAAAAGAAGTGCCTGGCGGTACTATTCGCCGTGGAAAAACTGCGTCCATATATAGAAGAAACTCGATTTACCGTGGTGTCTGATCACTGGAGTCTTCAATGGATCAATGATATTAAGGATCCGGTTGAACAGTCGCAAGATGGGCTGTAAGATTGCAGCAGTATGACTTCGATATAGTGCATCGTAAGGATAAGGATCATGATGTCCCAGACGCTCTCTCACGAGTGGTGCCTATATTTGAAGTCTTAGCTGTGGCCAGTACAGGATATCCGAACGGAATTCTCTGCAAGGACACATGGTTTCATGGAATGTGCCGGACGGTAAGGAAATGTCCTGTGGAGTATCCTTCCTTCAGAGTGCAAGGAGACATTCTCTATAAACACGAGAATCTTCGCTATCCGGATCTATCTGAAGAATCCGAAGGCTGGTTGATCGTTGTTCCTAAGGCAGAATCACGATCCTCCACTTCGTGGGCACTCAAGAGTATTTAAGACTACCTCGCGTATACGCGCGAAATATTATTGAACAAAAACCTCCCGCTGGTCTTATGTTGAGCAGTGCTCCTACCACCACCCGCCCTTGGCAGATAGTAAGTATTGATCTAGTTGGTCCGCCTCCGCGATCCTCGGCTGAACATTCTGATATTTTCTCCGTGTCAGATATATTCAGTAAATCCAAAATGTTATTCCCTTTAAGATCTGCTACGGGATCGGCTATGGCGCGAATTTTCGAAGAAAGCATAACTCTGGTGTTTGGTACACCGAAGTCAGTTTTGATAGACAATGGTGCTCAATTTACATGTTATGTCTTCAAAGGAATGTTGTCAAAATATAACATAACCTCACGACACATTGCAAATTATCACGTCCAAGCTAATCCTGTAGAAAAAAACTCAGCGTGTTTTCAAAACTATGCTTACAGCTTATGTAGCAGACAGTCATAGATTATAGGATAAATATTTACCTCAAGTCGCGTGTGCTATGAGATCATCTCGCCACGAAACAACTCAAATGACCCGAAACTTTGTAGTTCTCGGACGCGAAATTGAAATATCGGGCGATTCTGACCATTCCTTGTCAGAGAATCTGGATTTCGCTAGTTATCAATCAGAAATTTGTCATGGAGCTCTCAAGGAGGTGTTCAAGGAAATTTTCTCCAGGCTCAAGAGGGCATATGCAAGGGGCAGAGTGACGTACAATTCAAGACGGCATGATGAGCGGTTTATCTTACATCAGAAAGTGTGGAAACGCAATTTCCAACTGTCTGACGCTACTAGAGGAATAACAGTAGAATTGGCATGTGAATTCAATGGTCCTTAAACAGTATCTAGGATACTATCGCCTTGGTAATACCAACTGGTGGATGTAAAGGACAAGAACCGAGGTGTTTGACTTGCCAGAGACCTTGAGGCTCACCCACCAGATGATTCAGATGATGTTCATTTCATTCATTCATTTCTTCTCAGGAAGGTGATCATTTTTTTTGTAAAAAATTACTCATCAGGGAAGGTGGGGTTTGTAACATGTTACTTTTTCATAGACAAATAGTAGCAGTGTAACTTTACGGTTTTTATTGTGAGAAGTCATTTATTCACTGAACAATATAGTTGATTCAAACAAGTATTCTAGTTATGAAGATTAAGTCAGAGCAAAGTTCCAAACATTTACATAAATCGTTCGTATTCATTGACCCCGCGCCAATACAATACCTGTAAGAACATTTTGATATATTATTTTGAGTTAGAAATATTGCATTCAACTTATATATTATTTTCAGTGTGAACTCTGATGTATATACACAAGGGGAGTATTCGGCATCTGTATTACTGTGCCTTCGATGATAACAGGTATTTCCAGCGACCTAATTCGAGTGAATGAACGACCAGTGAACAATTTCTGTACAGAGTGAATCCATCTATTCATTTCAATAATTTCTATTATTTTTTCACGACCCACACTACCGATTCCTTGTATAATACGTACCTATTGCTAATCTCATGTATCAATGTAATGTTTTTATATTAGGATCCTCCTCTTCAAATAAACTCATTCATTCATTCATTCATTGCATCACCTAGAAAAACATGCAACCACCTTCAGAACGACTGCAACTTACGGTAACATCATTATGAGGACAATAGTAATATTACCACAAATGAAGCCAACAAATAATGAATAAATCTTCCCTAACTCATTTTATTTTTCGAATATCTATAGATTCACTAGGAATTTTCAATTTCTCTGAACGACAATTCATTGATCACATGAATTTGCAATTGTGCTCCTATTTAACCGTGTTCTCATCTT
>JAVJAQ010002896.1:0-240000 GCA_032362365.1 Zygogramma bicolorata
CCGAAACTAACTGACTACAAATATTTATATCAAGTCCTTCAACCAAAATCCCAGCTGGCAGTGATTTGGTTTGAAGGATCAGCCAAAAAATATCTTTTAAGCTGGGATTTAATTCAAATGTATCTGAAATTATTAGAACTTTTGATGTTTTATATCAACATTGCTTACGGGCTGCAATACATGGGCCTCCGATCTTACCGCAATTCGGTTATGAAAGACGAGATGGAAAGTTGTACCCGGTGCAAATGGCAAAAATCACCTGACAAATTCTTCGATCAGACTTTGCAAATATAATGCTGAATGTCTGACAATGTTTTGCACTTGTAGAAAAAGCGAAATCAATTGTATTTTCCCTTGCAAATGCATCGGCAATAATTGTCAAAACTTACCTGAATGAATTTTTCACTACCTATTAATAGGTAAACCACTTTTTTTATTGAATTTGTATTGAATTAGATCATGCCGTTTTCCTCCATGCCTTACCTAAACCAGGTGTTAATAGTCAATAACAATTTTTTTTCGCAGCTACAGCGATGGAAGCGAAAACTATTATAGGACCGAAAAAAAAAACTGGACCATAATTCCGTCCGGCAACCTCCACAATATCATTAATCAAGTCTTTCTTAACTCAAATCATCAATCAGAATGAGGTCATCGGTTTTTTCAAACGGAATGTTTCGCAGCGCTTGCACTAAATCGACAAATACAGATATTTTCGCAAATAGTTTTTCTCAATTTCGGCGTTCACTACAAATATATTTCAATGAACTGTAGTCCTGTTGAATATCTGGCGAGCTACTTCTTAACCACTCTATATAGGGACAGTTTTCAATTTTAGAACGATCAAAAACTACTTATTTCAATGTTATGCATTTACACTCGTGATATGTTGTATATATTGTACTTTTCTATTGTTTGTAAACTTTAGTGGATACATGCTCTGGGTTTGTCCTGTTTGTGTCCCAAATGAATAGATGAAAGCCGCTGGTGGTGAAATTTGGGAGGTTAGGGTCATCGAGCACCGAAGCTGCTGATGGCGCTTATTATACATCGATTAGTATTAATCGGTGTATTTCTACGGCCGCGTTTCGCAGAGCACCGGACCGGGCAGCGGGCAAAACTTTTTTATTCGAAGAGATATCGAAAAATTTCATTTGGATAAAATGATCAGCGTCGAAAAATAGGCCGATTGAGCCCAACTTGATTTTTTGTCTGTCCGTGTGTGTGTGTCTGTCCGGCGTTGGAATTCCTTTGGAGCAGGATAGCGGTCGAACGGAAAGAGATATCGATTCGAAACTCGGACCGTAATTAGACCCCGTAGGGATACGGAACCCTATTGTTTTTCGAAAAAATCGGAAAACCGGAAAGTAGTTTTTCAGACATTTTCCATTTTTTTTTAATTTTTGCCGTGGCTATCAGAGTTTCGATGGAAGATTTTTTTTGTTGCTATCTATAGAATTTCCTAACCTTCTGCTACAACTTTTGTCCGAAGAAAAAGAATTGAAAAAAATTGGTTAAGATTCTATTGGTGTTTTTTGTGTAAAATGTCGGACACTCTGTAGCCCGTACCGTTGCTCTAATCGAAAAACGAAAAAACTGTCGTGTAGGTCTCAAAATACTCTACACTTTTCAGTTGAAACATTTTTCTCTTAACCGATCGGAAAATGGAAAAATCGGAAAATTTCTGAAATTCATGTTCTTCTGGAGGTTTTTCGTCATTGAATGTGTAAATATCTCGGAAACGAATGGGAGAATCAAAAATCACCAAGAGTAAAAAAATGATTATAATAGTGTATACTATGTAAAACCTGAATACATTTTCTCTAAAATCATCAGGACGGGAATATTTTTTTTTCTCAAGAAAACAAACTATATATCTCCGAAACCACACACTTTATCAAAATTTGTTAAAGGAGTTAACTTGTAGATCTTGTCGAATATTATAAGACCCAAATTCATTTTTTCTCTAGATTCAATAGTTTAGGAAATATCGATGAAAAGCTGTTAAATTCAATCGATTCAAAAACGACAAAGTATGAAAAATCCTTGGATGACGTAACCGTTCAGTCTCCTGTTAGTTTTGACATTACGGATAGATGGCATTCGGGAGTTTGTTTCCAAGTCATTTCTCATTAAATGTATGAACTTATATTTCAACTCATTATTCCACAAGAGCGCTATTACGTACAGATCAGCGTTATTTATGTTGAATGTTGAAGCTTCATTGGCTTTCTTTCAACATTTCAGTCAAAGTGACAATTATTTTTCTCTTCAAAGAAGAAAACTGTTGTCCATTGTCAAGTGAACGGAAATACCGACATTATCTTGTAGATGGCGTATCTCCTATGAATAAAACGGGTAAGTGAACCTTTTTGTCAATCAAAAACGACAAAGTATGAAAAATCCTAGGATGACGTAACCGATCAGTCTCCCGTTCGTCACAACCACCAAATTTCATCAGAGAAAACTACTCCAACGACGTAAAATCAGAAAATGAATTGAATTTCGTCAACAGAAAATGCATGTAATGTTCCGTGGGCATCGTTGATAGCGATGAAATATGTAAGAGTCGAATAATGTGGAAACTGGAGATTTTGAACAACTGATGGCATAGAATTGCTGTAGTGACACTATTGGTATCCAAAAATTGTTTCAAGGCGAGTCTCAGAGGGGTTGAATTTCAATTGATCGGTGATAAATATAAATTCTCACGGGAACTATCAAAAACAAATGATAAGTTGAAACGAGTGACTGCATAGAATCTCTGTATTCACACCATTGGTATCCGATGATAGATTTAACACGATTTTCAGAGGGGATGAGTTGAATTTATATTGATAGGTGATAGAAAAAAAATACTTTGTGGAACTATGAGAAAATATTGAAAAATCCAAACAATTGACGGCATATAATCGATGTATTCAAGCCATTGGTATCCAATGATAGTTTAAAAAAAAGGTGAGTTGATTTCCCTATAGTACGAGAAAAATTGACAAAAAAATTTGAAAGTGACGGCACATAATCGATGTATTTATACCATTGGTTTCCAATGATAGTTTGAAAAAAGTTGAGTTGATTTCTCTATAGTACGAGAAATATTGAGAAAAAATTTGACAAGTGACGGCATATAATCGATGTATTCAAACCATTGGTTTCCAATGATAGTTTAAAAAAAAGTTGAGTTGATTTCTCTATAGTACGAGAAAAATTGAGAAAAAATTTGAAAAGTTGCAGCATATAATCGATGTATTCAAACCATTGGTTTCCAATGATAGTTTGAAAAAAGTTGAGTTGATTTCTCAATAGTACGAGAAATATTGTGAAAAAATTTGACAAGTGACGGCATATAATCGATGTATTCAAACCATTGGTTTCCAATGATAGTTTAAAAACAAGTTGAGTCGATTTCTCAAGAGTACGAGAAAAGATGAAAAAAAAAGTGACGGCATATACTCGGTGTATCCATATAAAAAGAGTGATCTAGGCTCATCGAGATCCACCCTATAGCTTGTTTTGTTCCAGTTAATTAAATGATATTTTCCACACCACATCCTATTTGTAAACTGATGAGAAACTGAGTGAGTACTGAGTTAATATCGTAGTAGTGAAGAAAAATCACTCATCTACATATTTATTCACTTGGAGCTCTTCGTAGAAATCAACTACCCCAACTCCAAACTGATAATATTATTGATATCAGTTTAGTGATGGGGTAGTAATTGATCTTCAGGAAAAGTTCCAACTTTAACACCAAAGGTCCCGCTTTCTTCTTTTATTCACTTGATGTGTAGTTTTTGTCAGTATTACCACTTTCCTTCGGGTTTGAAGGCCGCCGTTCTTTGGAATTTCTTCCTGACGTTTCGCTAGCGCGAGTGGCTAGCTTCTTCAGAGGCTCACTCATCTTGACTATTATTCCGATGAGTGAGCCTCTGAAGAAGCTAGTCACTCGAGCCAGCGAAACGTCAGGAAGAAATTCCAAAGAACGACGGCCTTCAAACCCGAAGAAAAGTAGTAATACTGAAAACCTCGGCCTCGAAAGCCTTAACCATTTTGTAGTTTTTGTGTTAGATTTTTATTTCCACGCATAATTTCGACATAATAACATAGTATTTACTCTACCACTATCAATATGTCAGCACAGGCGTACTCCTCACCAAATTCAACCCCGGCAAAAAGCTGAAGGTCTTCGGACAAGGCGCGTTCAAAGCAGGATGCCAGGAACCACCAGAACACAACCCGGCACCGACCATAGTACCGTACAAGAACAGGCACATCATCAGGAAAAACACCAGGAAGCAGCTGACAAGGATCCACCTGTTCCTCCACAGCTTGCTGGCCAATTTATTCTTCTTCCTGCAGCTCTCCAGAGCTTCGTCCAGTTTGGAGTCAACGTGGACCATCTGGCACCGGATCAGTCTTATAACGGGGCATTTGAGGTGGAGGATGTCGTGGATCCTGGGGTTTTGGCAGTAGGAAGGTAATTCTCCGCCTCTTGAGTACCTGCATAGTTCGGTCATCTGCTGTACGTTTAGGGTGTGTGGTTGACTTCGAGGGCTAGTGGAGCAGTGACAGGAGAATTGCTTTAGTGACAAGCTACAGCTGTCAGTAGGTGTCAGCAGAATATTTTCTACAGAGTGCTCTGATTGCAAAGTTCATAGATAGATAGAGAGATAGATATATAGCACTTTATTTCCTACAGGTATTTACCCAATTACAGGAAATGTACAAAGGTGTTGGTAAAAAAAATAAATGCAAACAGGATACTGAAATATTAAGCTACAGCTAAACGACAATAAATAAAAAATGAAGATATAACATGAATGAGAAAAAATGTAAAAAAGATCACAGTTGAAAGGTTCTAGTGAGAATACATTTCAAAATATAACTTAGAGAACTGTCATTAATATCGCACATATCAAAAATTAAGTTGTAGTTGTTACAAATTATTGACACTGGTGCTTTGAGACTGTTATTTGTTCTTCCAAGATCACAGTAAAATGTCGTCTGATATCTGGAACTCAGGCGTGGAGTGTGGAAGTTTATCATTTGTAAAAGGGGGGCACACGAGATCTCATTATTCAGCAGTTTGTGAAGAAAGGAGATTGTGACAAAAAGCCGCCGGGTACTCAGAGTTATAACATTAGATTGACTAAATTGATTTAGGAGGATAGAATAATCGGTTCCCCTCTGAGGATATATTCCTGTGACCTTGAATGACAGATATTTTAAAAATTTCTTTTGAACAGCTTCAATATGATGTATATGGCAATTGTAAATTGGATACCATATTAACACGCCATATTCTAGTTTAGACCTCACATAGGCGTTAAACAGTGTTATAATTGTATTAATATTCTTGAACTCTCTTGTACTCCTTATAATGAAGCCCAACATTCGATTCGCTGACGAAATAGTCCGATCTATGTGGGAAGTGAAAGTTAATTTATAATCAAAAATGATTCCAAGATCTGTCATCTCATTTACTCGACTAATTGGAATGTTATCAATAACATAGGGAAATTCTGTTATATTCTTTTTTCTAGAAAATGATAAGATGTAACATTTTGATATGTTCAAACGTAAATGGTTCTTGGAGCACCAGTCGAATACTAAATCGATTTCATTTTGTGAATCTAAGCAGTCTTCATAGTTGTCAATTACTTTGTATAGCTTCAGATCATCAGCGTAAAGAAGTTCTGGGCAGTTTATCATTTTCGCCAGGTTATCAATGAAAAGCAGAAATAAAAGAGGCCCCAAGTTTGAGCCTTGTGGCACTCCTGAGCTAGGTGTGTACAAAGAGGACTGAAAACCTTCATGTTCCACGTATTGCTTCTTGTCAA
Organism: Zygogramma bicolorata; assembly: GCA_032362365.1. Taxonomy (NCBI): domain Eukaryota; kingdom Metazoa; phylum Arthropoda; class Insecta; order Coleoptera; family Chrysomelidae; genus Zygogramma; species Zygogramma bicolorata. Next base: position 5,841 of record JAVJAQ010002896.1, read on the forward strand.
AGAGATAGCTTGTGAAGAGCTCGATTAGACTCCCAGAAAAGCCAAATGATTCTAGTCGCTGGATGAGAATGAGCTGTTCATAGAGAGCATGGTTTAAATTCGAAGTACACAGTAGCCAGATTGTAATAGAATTATGGAATTTTGAATATAAATCGAAGTGACGTATTGAATAAGATAGGAGAAAAATCGAAAATTTTAATGAACCTTTTCTGTTAATAGGTACGTATATACCATTCATTGAAATTTTCTGGGGAAATTGTACAAATATTGAACGAGAACTAATTTTACAGAAACGTATCCTCAGAAGTATGCTCAATCTAAAACAACCGACTCGTGTGGCTCTGTATTCATTAATGAAGGCATTTTAACTGTCATCGGTCTGTATATTCTTGAGGCTGCTTGTTATGTAAAGAAAAATAAATGTCAAAAATGAAAATAAGTATATTACTAGAAACGGGGACAAACTTCACCTACCCATAGCGCATCTAACATACGTTCATAAATGACCTTTTATGACTTTAATTAAAATTTATAATTACAATTACTAACAGAAGTGAAAATAGGTCTATCGCTTTCAAAAAGTCAGTGATAGAGTATCTGAAGGGCTATGCTTTCAATTCGCTTGGAGAATTTATTGCAACAAATTTTAATTTGTTTTGTGTTTTATAAGTTTATGTACAGCTTATCCATTCCATCTTGGCACAGACATTATAAGGTATATGCCCAGCAATATCTGTGAAGTATTTTAAGATGAAAAAACATCTATTATATGAGTTCATTGTGTTGATATGTATTCCTTAAAAGTGTTTTCTCGTTTGTCATAGTCTACACTACTAGTGTGCATCTGGAAAATTATCTGAGTTCATGCCAAGATAATAATAATAATAATAATAATAATAATAATAATAATAATAATAATAATAATAATAAGATCAAGATCATACCGGCATGCCGTAATGCGGCAGAGATCTTGGCCGGCCGCATGCAGAAGGCCGTTATTCTCGGTTCGTTGCGTCTGCTCAGGACTCACGATTCTCGGAGCCAGTGACCACTTACCCCGCGGTGCGGGGAGTGGTCATTGGTTAATTTTACTAGCGCGTTCGCCCACTGGGTCGGAGCAGTGGGGAGTACGGACCCGACTAGGCTTGTTTAGACGACAGATACAATAATAATAATAATAATAATAATAATAATAATAGGTGGAGGGGCCCAAACCGATGGACAGCCCAATGACGACGTTGTGGAAAATGAAAGGTGCCGAATTTTCTGGAACTTTTCATTTCCCACCCTCAGGCAAATACAGGCCAATAAGCCTGATATAGTCCTCTTCGACCACCGAAGTAAGACGATATTCGTTATTGAGTTTTCGGCCCCTGCCGAAACGAATATCGTCCGAAAAGAGGAGGAAAAACGGACAAAGTACCAGGATTTACTTTACGAACTCCGCAGGCTCCACCCAGACTATTCTGTCAAGTTAGTGGTTCTGATTATAGGTGTTCTCGGTGGTTCCAGATCAACGCTACTCTCGGAGCTCAAGATCATACCGGCATGCCGTAATGCGGCAGAGATCTTGGCCGGCCGCATGCAGAAGGCCGTTATTCTCGGTTCGTTGCGTCTGCTCAGGACTCACGATTCTCGGAGCCAGTGACCACTTACCCCGCGGTGCGGGGAGTGGTCATTGGTTAATTATACTAGCGCGTCCGCCCACTGGGTCGGAGCAGTGGGAAGTACGGACCCGACTAGGCTTGTTTAGACGACAAATAAAAATAATAATAATAATAATAATAATAAGCAGGGGGGACTAAACAACATCTGAACAGTCTCTGGTGAGTAGCGCCACCACTTTCCTGAGCTTAGGATGCAAAATCGGACCGGCAGCTAATGCGCATCCGGGAGAGAAAAGCTTTTTCTCTCTGGTGCCGGCCGTGGGCCTGCTGGGCTAACCACCTTGCAGGCCCTCAACTCTGGTTCCTGTCACTAGAGGACAGGGCCCCCACAACCGACCCCATTCGGATAGGGGTCAAGGGCAAGGTGGAGGGGCCCAAACCGATGGACAGCCCAATGACGACTCTGGCAATGGACATGGACAACGTTTTGAGTGGACCGACGAACTGAGAGACGACCTGATGCGGTGCTACGAGAGTAGTGAGCCCGCCCGAAGGGGATACATGGCGAGAATGCATGCGCTGTGGTGCGTGGCACACCCGGAGCATGCCGCCTTTTCCGCCCAAAATCTCAGGGATTATGTATCCCATCTTCGTGGCCGTGGCTATGTACGTGCCCCACCGAGGCCGGTTGAGCAGGCGGTAGAAATACCGCCAGTGCGATTGGTGGAGGAGAGGGTGCGCCTGGAAGCACCGAGAACACAGAACATCGGGACCCGGAGGATGCTTCACAAAGTGAAGCCCCTCAGGCCAGAACAACTGGCCCGAGTGGATGCAGAGGTTCGTAGTGCCCTTACAGAAGAGGCCGACATCTGGCAGATCAACTGTGCCGTGTATGACTCTGTTCAGGCTCTTTCTGGGAGAGAAGGGGGTGACAGACCCTTCGACCCCTCCAGGAAGCATGAACAGCGCATACACAAGATGGAGGCTAAGATCAAGTCGGCGAGACAACACGCGTCTCGTATCCAATGTGTGATGGACTACTTAGCGGTTCAAAGACCATTTACGCACGCAGTGCGGCAAATCGCTGCAAAACTGCGCAGATCCCATCACACATTGAATCGAGGGGTGCTGCTCACCATCAAGCAGCATTGCCTCGAGAGGATACGAATGCTAGTGACTGCAAAAAAGTCACTAGTGAGGCGGGCGAGGGCTTTCTCAGAGAACAAACAGTTCCGCGAGAAACCCTCACGCCTATTCCAATCGCCTCCGCGTGTTGTGGATAATCCGCCGGCCGCTGATCGGGTGGAATCCTTCTGGAAAAGTATCTACGAGCATCCGCAACCACTCAACCGAGACACTCCAGCCCTGACGCAGTTTGAAGCTTTCTGTAGAAGGCTTCAACAGCCTGAGCCCGAAATACTGCGTCAACCGATAACCACGGATGAAGTTCGGAAAGCTCTTGAGGGTTCGAAGAACTTTGCTGCTCCAGGCCCTGATGGCCTCAATAACTATTGGTGGAAAAAGTTATCGAGCACTCACCACCATTTGGCCAGAATATTCAGTTCTTGGCTGAATGGAGAGCAGCTGATTCCGGAATGGTTTGTCGAGGGGCGAACCGTGCTAATCCCGAAGAACGGAGATTTGTCGGATCCTAAGAATTACAGACCGATAGCATGCTTGAATACGTGTTACAAGATGTTTACACGCATCCTGTATATGCGTACTCTCCAAGCAGTTGACCCGGTGTTCGAACGGATATATGAGCAAAAAGGGTCGAAGAGGGGTTCCGCGGGCTGTAAGGAGAACCTGCTGATTGATAGATGTATCACGCAGGACTCCGTGCAGTATAAGCGGAATCTTTCTATGGCCTGGATCGACTATCGCAAGGCATTCGATACAACATCACATGAGTTGCTGTTGTACTTACTCGAGTGCCTTGCGGTACCCGATCAAATAGTGAGATGCATCGAACAACTGATGCCGCTCTGGAGGACCCGCTTCACCATAACATCAGGTGAAAGCAGGATCCAAACAGAGCCGGTCATCATAAGAAGAGGTGTTTTTCAGGGAGATTCCCTCAGCCCTCTTCTCTTCTGCATCTCACTAATGCCATTGTCCGTTGCGCTCAGGAAAACCCGGGGATATAACTGCGGCACCCCTGGAAACCGGAGGCATAAGGTCACCCATCTTTTCTATATGGATGACCTTAAGCTCTATGCCTCTGGAGAAAGGGACCTACAGCAGTCCCTCAGGGTGGTGCAGGAGTTCACGCATGCTATCGGTATGGAATTCGGGATTGACAAATGTGCACTGGTTCATCTCAAAAGAGGACGATGCGAGGATTTCGCGGAGGATGCCCAACTCGTAGACGGAAGCATTCTACATCATTTGAATGCCGGAGAGACATACACCTATTTGGGTGTGGAACAACGCCACACCCAAGAGGTAGACTCGGTGAAAAATGCTCTCCGTGGCAAGTATAGGCAGAAACTACGGCAGATCTGGTCCTCAGAGCTGTCGGGCAAAAACAAAGTTTCTGCCACCAACATGCTTGCCATTCCGATTCTACTCTACTCCTTCGGAGTAGTCAAGTGGACTCAGGAAGAGTTGCGGCAACTTGACGTGAAGACTCGCAAAATGATGCATATGCACAGAAGCATGCATCCCAAAGGGCCGTGGACTTTTGAGTTTGGAGTGTCTCCACAACAGAATGGTGCTGGATGGAGCCTGTAGAGTCATCAGGAGTTCGGATCCCCTACACTGCATGGTCCGACATCACGAACATGCAGGAGTCGGAGCCTTTTTATTCAAGGCAGCAAGGCGCGCTGCTGATGAACTTGGTATAGTCTTCGACACCGAGCGGGTGAACCAACTCTCTGTCACCGAGTTGGAGCCCGCACGGAGAAAAGCTCACATCAAGGCTGCAGAGAATGCCAAAATGCTGCAGCTGCATACAGACAAGCCCATGCATGGAGTCTTCTTTAAGAACATCGAGGACCATGGCTTGTCTGTTAAGCTGACATTTGCCTTCCTCAGGTCAGGTGAGCTGAAGTCGGAGACTGAAGGGTTTATCATGGCGTGCCAAGACGGTGTCTTCAACACCCTAGTCTACCGGAGCCGCGTGATGGGTATAGAGGTCCCTGATACTAGATGCAGGGCCTGCCGACAGGCGCCCGAGACTTTGATGCATTTGCTGTCATCTTGTGCAGTTTATGCGGTCTCGGCCTATATCCATCGCCATAACGCGGCCCTACGAGTGCTGTACTATTTTCTTCGGCACTCGTATGAAATAGACAGGACACCGGTGCTGCCTTACGCTCCAGGGGATATTGAGTCCGTAGTGGAAAATGAAAGGTGCCGAATTTTCTGGAACTTTTCATTTCCCACCCTCAGGCAAATACAGGCCAATAAGCCTGATATAGTCCTCTTCGACCACCGAAGTAAGACGATATTCGTTATTGAGTTTTCGGCCCCTGCCGAAACGAATATCGTCCGAAAAGAGGAGGAAAAACGGACAAAGTACCAGGATTTACTTTACGAACTCCGCAGGCTCCACCCAGACTATTCTGTCAAGTTAGTGGTTCTGATTATAGGTGTTCTCGGTGGTTCCAGATCAACGCTACTCTCGGAGCTCAAGATCATACCGGCATGCCGTAATGCGGCAGAGATCTTGGCCGGCCGCATGCAGAAGGCCGTTATTCTCGGTTCGTTGCGTCTGCTCAGGACTCACGATTCTCGGAGCCAGTGACCACTTACCCCGCGGTGCGGGGAGTGGTCATTGGTTAATTATACTAGCGCGTCCGCCCACTGGGTCGGAGCAGTGGGAAGTACGGACCCGACTAGGCTTGTTTAGACGACAAATAAAAATAATAATAATAATAACATAGCATGCTTGAATACGTGTTACAAGATGTTTACACGCATCTTGTATATGCGTACTCTCCAAGCAGTTGACCCGGTGTTCGAACGGATATATGAGCAAAAAGGGTCGAAGAGGGGTTCCGCGGGCTGTAAGGAGAACCTGCTGATCGATAGATGTATCACGCAGGACTCCGTGCAGTATAAGCGGAATCTTTCTATGGCCTGGATCGACTATCGCAAGGCATTCGATACAACATCACATGAGTTGTTGTTGTACTTACTCGAGTGCCTTGCGGTACCCGATCAAATAGTGAGATGCATCGAACAACTGATGCCGCTCTGGAGGACCCGCTTCACCATAACATCAGGTGAAAGCAGGATCCAAACAGAGCCGGTCATCATAAGAAGAGGTGTTTTTCAGGGAGATTCCCTCAGCCCTCTTCTCTTCTGCATCTCACTAATGCCATTGTCCGTTGCGCTCAGGAAAACCCGGGGATATAACTGCGGCACCCCTGGAAACCGGAGGCATAAGGTCACCCATCTTTTCTATATGGATGACCTTAAGCTCTATGCTTCTGGAGAAAGGGATCTACAGCAGTCCCTCAGGGTGGTGCAGGAGTTCACGCATGCTGTCGGTATGGAATTCGGGATCGACAAATGTGCACTGGTTCATCTCAAAAGAGGACGATGCGAGGATTTCGCTGAGGATGCCCAACTCGTAGACGGAAGCATTCTACATCATTTGAATGCCGGAGAGACATACACCTATTTGGGTGTGGAACAACGCCACACCCAAGAGGTGGACTCGGTGAAAAATGCTCTCCGTGGCAAGTATAGGCAGAAACTACGGCAGATCTGGTCCTCAGAGCTGTCGGGCAAGAACAAAGTTTCTGCCACCAACATGCTTGCCATTCCGATTCTACTCTACTCCTTCGGAGTAGTCAAGTGGACTCAGGAAGAGTTGCGGCAACTTGACGTGAAGACTCGCAAAATGATGCATATGCACAGAAGCATGCATCCCAAATCGTCCGTTCCACGGTTATATCTCCTCCGACAACAAGGGGGCCGTGGACTTTTGAGTTTGGAGTGTCTCCACAACAGAATGGTGCTGGATGGAGCCTGTAGAGTCATCAGGAGTTCGGATCCCCTAAACTGCATGGTCCGAGATCATGAACATGCAGGAATCGGAGCCTTTTTATTCAAGGCAGCAAGGCGCGCTGCTGATGAACTTGATATAGTCTTCGACACCGAGCAGGTAAACCAACTCTCTGTCACCGAGTTGGAGCCCGCTCGGAGAAAAGCTCACATCAAGGCTGCAGAGAATGCTAAAATGCTGCAGCTGCATACAGACAAGCCCATGCATGGAGTCTTCTTTAAGAACATCGAGGACCATGGCTTGTCTGTTAAGCTGACATTTGCCTTCCTCAGGTCAGGTGAGCTGAAGTCGGAGACTGAAGGGTTTATCATGGCGTGCCAAGACGGTGTCTTCAACACCCTAGTCTACCGGAGCCGCGTGATGGGTATAGAGGTCCCTGATACTAGATGCAGGGCCTGCCGACAGGCGCCCGAGACTTTGATGCATTTGCTGTCATCTTGTGCAGTTTATGCGGTCTCGGCCTATATCCATCGCCATAACGCGGCCCTACGAGTGCTGTACTATTTTCTTCGGCACTCGTATGAAATAGACAGGACACCGGTGCTGCCTTACGCTCCAGGGGATATTGAGTCCGTAGTGGAGAATGAAAGGTGTCGAATTTTTTGGAACTTTTCATTCCCCACCCTCAGGCAAATACAGGCCAATAAGCCTGATATAGTCCTCTTCGACCACCGAAGTAAGACGATATTCGTTATTGAGTTTTCGGCCCCTGCCGAAACGAATATCGTCCGAAAAGAGGAGGAAAAACGGACAAAGTACCAGGACTTACTTTACGAACTCCGCAGGCTCCACCCGGACTATTCTGTCAAGTTAGTGGTTCTGATTATAGGTGTTCTCGGTGGTTCCAGACCAACGCTACTCTCGGAGCTCAAGATCATACCGGCATGCCGTAATGCGGCAGAGAACTTGGCCGGCCGCATGCAGAAGGCCGTTATTCTCGGTTCGTTGCGTCTGCTCAGGACTCACGATTCTCGGAGCCAGTGACCACTTACCCCGCGGTGCGGGGAGTGGTCATTGGTTAATTTTACTAGCGCGTTCGCCCACTGGGTCGGAGCAGTGGGGAGTACGGACCCGACTAGATTTGTTTAGACGACAGATAATAATAATAATAATAATAATGTAATGTGGCAGAGATCTTGGCCGGCTGCATGCAGAAGGCCATTATTCTCGGTTCATTGCGTCTGCTCAGGACTCACGATTCTCGGAGCCAGTGACCACTTACCCCGCGGTGCGGGGAGTGGTCATTGGTTAATTATACTAGCGCGTCCGCCCACTGGGTCGGAGCAGTGGGGAGTACGGACCCGACTAGGCTTGTTTAGACGACAAATACATAATAATAATAATAATAATAATAATAATCTTTATTTTCCATTAGACATATATAATACATGTATAGGAATCGTCAAATTTCCCACATATGATCATAAGATCACGCACAATAGATGTATATATACACCCATACTTATACACACACACACGTGTATACAAATCAATACACATAAATGATTATAAAAATAAAGATATATAAAAAAACAGATCGAATACAAAATGAGCAATCAAACAATCGTAAAAATACATTTACAAACGTCATACATTAAAAAACTCGGCCATACTATAAAAACATCCCTGTATTAAAAATATTTTCAGCTCTCTACTGAATTCATGGAAGGAGCGTGCCTCCTTTATATATTTTGGCAGCTTATTGAAAATTATTTTTCCCATCACAGATGGAGAGTTTGATGAAATTTTGTATTTGCAGTATGGAATATGAAAATTAGATTTTTGCCTCGTATTTACATTATGAACATTTAAATTCAGCAAGAACTTATCTTTATTCTTGAAAATATATAGGGACATTTCAAGATGAATTAGATAAGCTGTTTGTTTTTGTATTTTAATTTCCAAACTTTTTTTCCAATCTTTAGTGTAAGTGTGATGACAATTTCGAAACCTATATGGGTCAAATGAAAATAAACATTCTTATTATTATTGTTGTTATTATATGGAAGCTCATTCATGAAAAATGTCTTTTCTAATTTTCCAATTGGTTCAAATCATATATTTTGAATAGCTTCATCCGAACTATTTTCAAAAATCGTGATATTCCCATATTTATAAACTGCAACTACAACGTTTCTGATTCTCATGTTTCTTTCAAAATGAAACCAAGAGCTTGGGAACCTTTTTAGATAATGGTAATTGAAAGTAATATAGTACAACCGAAATGAAATTCTATCAAACTTCATGAATCAACAGAATAGTTTTATTCTAAACTATTACTCAACAAAACCAAAACAATCCCTTCGATCAAAAAAGAAGAACTCAAATATCTCAACTTCATGATTGGTTCTTTGTTCGTTAACATCATCCAACTACTCCTCTAACACGCTCAGTTGGAGGGGATTCCTAGAAACCTGGTATATTCGTTGTACAGAAAGAAAAAGAAGTAGTGCAAATCATTCATAGAAGCTTTGTATTATTTTTTCATCGACTTGGAGAAGAAAAAGACAGAAGATACTTCCTTGAACCAACTCAAACAACCCACTGAATCAGAACGTTTTAAAATAGTAGTTTGTATAAGAGTAAATAAGGTGGCCAAGTTTGATCTCGATGCCGTAAACTGAAAGGAAAGAAACTCTATTGAATTCAATATTGAACGATACAAATTGAATTGGTGATGTCGAATTGAAGGAAGTAAAAAAAATCGGTATTGGTGGGACTCGAACCAATGACGATCACAAAGGGCGTATGCCTCAACCAACTATGCCATTTGGACTGTACAATTTTGGTGAATTATTAAATTTCACAAAAAAAATCATTTGTGACAATTCCAATTTGACTAAATAAACTAGAGAATATTTCAGACATAAGTACATTCATTTATGCTTGAATGAAACAACTTGGATTTCGTGTTTCTACTTAGATCAGAATTGTGACTTTTTACATTAGAATTTCAGTTAATTATATTGTTGTGAAGAGCAGATGTAATCCGTTTCATTTTACAAAGAAAAACTTGACTCAATTAACTAGAACATATTTCAGATATAGGAACATTTATTTATGTTTGAATGAAACAAATTGGAGATCATGTTTGTAGGTGGACAGATCAGATTTGTGACTCCCCTACAAGGTTGTCCCTGGTAACCAATTATTTTGTTTCCTATTATTGGTGGAATCCAAATCCTACCTGTGTGGATATGAATTGATAACGATTCAGATGACTGGATTCGCCTTCTTATCCGTTCTATAAACTATAAAGAAATGGGGGAGTAGAAAAAACTTATTGCCCCAATAGAAATCCTTCGCCAACAAGCTGCACAACACCGCCGCTGGCGGCGCCACCTTCCCCATACAAACCGATGAGGTAACGGCCCTAGAACCGTTCTTCGCGACACCCCGTCGAATTGACAAGGTGCCTAAAAGTGGGCGAAGCAGCGACAATCATCCTCGAAGCAGGAGTGGCCAGGTGAGAGCCTCGAGCACCGAAGAGGAGCTGCCTCCGACCAACACGGATACGGTAATTGACTGGCAATTTTGCTCTCCGGTATATCGTCCGGCGGCCTGTACTTTGCTCGCCGCCCTGTAATATAGAAGCCGCGATGTTCTCGTTCGCAGCCGCCGTGGATGATTCGCTACTTTCGACGACTCTTCTTCGACGGACGAGGAGGACCTGGGTGCGTGGTTTCGTCTTGGAAGTCTTCCTCGTTTTCGATGTCGATTTTGATGTTTGAAGTGAAGAAAAATACGTGACGTTTTGAGAGCATGAGTCAAGGACAAGATGCATGTTTTTCTGGTGAAATGACTTTTATACCAGTACGATGTTGATGTTTTCGTCTAAAATGCTAGACTTACGGCTCACTTGATAATGACATCCAGGGAAATTCACATTCTTGAAATTTCTTTACAGATGGCGTCAAGCGGAAACTCTAGACGAATGACATTATGAAGTCTGACGAAATTTCTATTAGCGAAATCTCTATAACAACTCGTGCAGAGTCCGTTACTTCATTTTTTGAACACTCTACCCAATGGAGGATAAAAATACACGAATTCTGTCAAAAATTGTACGAGTTACTACATAAGAATTCGCTATATTTTTGAAATTTGGCTGTTTCTGTTTAGACGTAAATACAGACTTGCATCTTGACACATATATTACATTTGCTTTATATTCTCGATATATATATTATGAGGAATCAATATCAGAATTCATAGAAATTCTTACTATTCGGTGGTGCTTCAGATAATTTGATGAGATTCTTCGAAATATCGGTATCGACTTGAGGTAGTGGAGTTGGACTACATGGCAAAATTAGTACGTCAATATACAGTCTATTGAGCATTATAGTGTTTATTTCGAAATGATTTGGACCCTCCATAGTATAGATCAACCTGAGTAATTTCAATTCACTAGGAAAATTGCTATAGTGCAGGCTACTATGGCGCTGTACAAGAAGACCGTATTTGAAAACACTCTCTCGAAAAAACTTCTATTCCATGATTTTCAATTTTTGTTATTGCATTCTTTCAATGGGCATGTACAACTATTGTCACTAATGCTGGAACTTGAAATAACTATGTTAAACTCCGATATCTGAAGTTAAGCAACGCCGAGCGCGGTTAGTACTTGGATGGGTGACCATGCAGGGAAATACCGTGTCGAAAGCCCGCACAGCTGCAGCAAAATAGGGGTTCGGCAAAATCTCCGGTTGGGGGAAGTGTGCTCACCGGCGTCGGTGAGTGGCCTTGGTAGCGGAAAAAGGCCGACGTTAAATAGAGAAATGAAAAAAAAACTATGTTAAACTGGGAAATTCTGAAAAGCAATCACCAAATAACACAAATAAACTTCTATCAAAGTAAAAACTGAGCAAGACGAACTTTGTTTCTATCAGGCTGAAAATAATCTCGCGTTGTATTGACCAGTTGAAATTGAGTACATGTATTTTGAATGTTTTGTACTAACCATCGGAACTTGATATAGTTGAATAGACGAATGATAATTTCGTCCAAAAATAATGCAATATCGTTTGATATCCATTTTGAAACACTATTTAAAACATCACTTAAATTAAATACCAAACAAACGAAAGTAACTAATAATTAAAAACAACGGCAGATAAACGACAAATAACTACGGAAACTACTTTAGATAATTGATTCGGAAAAGACAAATAGACAAATAGCTGGTTGAAAGGAACAGTGATATTATAGAAAACTTCTAGTAAAATTGGAATGCAAATGTCAAAAGATGACAGAATTCGATTCTTGCACCATCTACTGGAAATCGCAGTAAATTCCGTGGGTATGATTGATCGTGTCTAGAGTTTTTGACGAAACAATATCGAATCGGAGATCGCACCAGGAATATATGCATCTTGGCCAAGGGATTTCTCAAAAATATTGTTATTTTATTGTTATGAGCAGCAAGCCTAGTGGAAAGATATCTTCATCAGTTATAGAAACGAACACGTCTCGATCTTCATTTAAGTTTTTTAATCGTTTTTTTATTCATTGCTCCTTTGAATAAATTGGTTTGGTCTGACATTTTTCTATAATTAACGAAAAATTTTCTTATTGAAATAAACATTCGACATTCGATGGGCATACTTGAAGACTTGCGTTGATTAAAATCATTTTTTGAACAATTCGTTCAGGCCAGCCTCAAATTACCTACACAGTAGGTTTTTGGCTGGTATCTGTCAGAAAACAACTACTCCCCTGGCTAATACCACGAAGGGCATTGAATTATATCCGACCGGTGCCAGTGCAGGTTTCTTCTGTTCCAATGATTTAAAATAAATATTTCCATTTGTATCGCCAAGAGCAAATGCAGGATTTTCTTCTGTGAAGAAACCTTCCCCTTCGTGGTACTAGCCAAGGGAGTAGTTGTTTTCTGACAAGTGCCAGCCAAAACCTACTATTCAGATAGATTGGGACGGGTACTGAATGAATTGTTCAAAAAATGATTTGTTGTTTGGATCAAATTAACCCTCGAAAATTTCTGAATGTTGAATGATTACTTTCTCAAGCTTGTTGCTTGTAGGCCTCAGATCTCCGCCTATGAAGTTGGTCTGTTTATTAGTAACAAACTTAACAATTGACAACAAATTTGAACAAACTGCCATACCACTTTTACTACAGCTTGGGTAGGTGACGATTTTGATCTTTCCAGAGAATCGGCCATCTTGGATTTTGAGCAAAAAACAATAATTTTGCTTATTATTTACATAGGTATCTAGTATGAGTGAATACCGAAAAATCTAAATTTCGAAAGTCACTAATCGCATTCAATTTTTTCAGAATTATATAAATTTTTTGGTCAGAATTTATATATATATATATATATATATATATATATATATATATATATATATGTGTGTGTTCGGATAGGTTTCCGCGGTCAGTTGTGTGTTGTTGTTGAGTTCGGGTTGAACCGCGTCTGGAGTTTTGTTCTCGACGTTTCGGCTCCGATTTTGGAGCCATTTTCAAGAGGTGAATGTGACTGCCTACTCCTCAGGTGTTGTCACAGGGGGCAAGGGTTTGTGACTTGACGCCGGGGCCTCAATCTGCCTACTCCCCAGGTCTCGTCACGAGTTCTTTCCAAGGTCTCAATCTGCCTACTCCTTAGATCGAACTGAGGTATCGAGGGATGTTGGGTAGGATTTATAGCAGCGGGTGCTACTAAAGGACCGTCGGATGTCTTGGTGGGGACTGGGCATCTAGAAATTAGGGGTTTCCATGCAGTTGGAAGTCTCTGGCCGTCGTCACGTTTACTTAAGCAGGAAGGTCGCTTCTCGATTTCGATGGCCTCGCGAATTATACGAGCTTGTAGTGTTTTTGCTGTGGCGATGGTCTTAGTGTTCGCAAAGTCTATATTGTGTCCTGTCTCTTGATGATGTTTGGACAGAGCTGAAGATGGGTCTGATTTTCGGACAGCAAGTTGATGTTCGTATACTCTACTTGTCACACGTCTGTTGGTCTGGCCTACATATGTTCTATGGCAATCAGAACATGGTATTTCATATATATCCTGTGATTCGTTGACAATTTTATCCTTGGGGGAGCGGAGGAATGTGGAGATTTTGTTGCTGGCTGTGAATATCGTTTTTATGTCCTGTTTTTTGAGAATTTGGCTGATTTTGTCAGTAACACCTTTAATATAGGAAAGAAAAGCTTTGTGGGGAACGTTGTTGTCTGTTGGGTCTCTGGGAATGGAATGAGAAGTTTGATGGCGGCGGATGGATCTGTCAATTTGATGGTCTGTGAATCCATTTTGAAGAAGGGCTGATTTGAGTTGAGCTAGTTCCTGTGGTTTGTTATGGAGGTCTGTGAGGTTGATGGATCTGTGGATGAGGGAATTCACAACGGAATTGGTTTGTGCTGGATGATGGTGGGAGTTTGCGTTAAGGTATCGGTTTGTGTGTGTTGGTATATATATATATATATATATATATATATATATATATATATATATATATATATATATATGTGTGTGTTCGGATAGGTTTCCGCGGTCAGTTGTGTGTTGTTGTTGAGTTCGGGTTGAACCGCGTCTGGAGTTTTGTTCTCGACGTTTCGGCTCCGATTTTGGAGCCATTTTCAAGAGGTAAATGTGACTTCACGCTGAGGTCTCAATCTGCCTACTCCTTAGGTGTTGTCACAGGGGGCAAGGGTTTATGACTTGACGCCGGGGCCTCAATCTGCCTACTCCCCAGGTCTCGTCACGAGTTCTTTCTAAGGTCTCAATCTGCCTACTCCTTAGATCGAACAGTTCGATCTAAGGAGTAGATGGATATGGATTTATAATATACATTTCTATTCATGGATACCATTTAATGTTGTGGACTCAAATACATCATATGATGTAATGCTTACTTTCCAGCTTTCACTCATTTGAGCTCTGCGTACGTAAAATCGAGCTCTGATGCAAAATTTGCTGTCATCTGAATGTATCTTTTTTCGATGAATTGTCCGATTGTGCTTGAATAAACCAGTTTCATTCACAGCTTTGGAATATTTCGCCACTAACACAGTATGAATATCGATGACAATAAATCCACTGTTGTTTAATGTGACCTTTCGTATCGACTAATGGTGAGGCGTTTTGGAAGTTCGAATTTTCTTCACCCATTCTATGATTTTCATATGTAAGATGGGTTAGAATAATGACTGAATGAAAAAAATAACTTTTAATCATAATATGACGATAATAAAGATTAAAAAAAAATTACAAATTCAAATTTCATGCATATTCCTTCTTATTAAAGAAGCTGAATCGATATTCCTTACTATTCATTTCAAGTTGACAGTATTGATCACCAGTCACAGAAATAACAATGACGTCAATTTTATCAACATCAATTTCTGCTGGAAATACACTGCATCAAATGTGTGGTCTCGAAAACAATTATTCAAAACCTCAGTTCAGTTCTACACGAAAGCTTTCGAGCAATCTCATCTCTCGACTTGAGGTGCCTTAAAAAAAAGTACAGTTTCGGAGTCATTACGTCGATATCGAAAAGACCACAAACAGTCCCTAAATCACCGTCGACCTGGTCAATGATACTGGTGAGAGTCCCGCAAAGCACGACGCAGTCAGCATAATTTCTCGTGTCAAAACGTTTGAATAAATTTCAATAACCTTTAGCTGCGTGGTAATTGTTCGAAAAAACTGGATTCATTTTATTTTATTGGTAGCCGTGGGGAGCTGCGGCCGCCTGCGGAGCACGATCACACTTTTCGTTTTCAGCAGACGACAGAGTGGGTACGTTACGACTGTATGGTAATGTTACTGGGCATGTGGTGAGATATTCGATAGGATTTTCTGCAAATTGGATTCGAGGCGGCTGTTGAGGAATTCCTGTTGTTTTGTGTGTGGTGGGATATTGGTCCTCATGATGTATTTACAACTCAGATCAACGATAAAACATGCCGGAAGTAACTATTCCTACAAAATCAAGTTTCTCGATGTTAGGAATTACGATCAGTAATAATCTCTCATGAAAAAATAATGCGAGATCGATCGCTGAAGGGAGCTTGGATTTCTATTTTGTGCGAAGAAATACTTCACTCCTCGTCAGCTTTTAATGATCTACAAGGCTCATATACGACCTGTCTTGGAATATAGTTAAGTGGTGAGTTTTAAATACCATCTACTGATAACGTTCGTTGTCTATTAACTCAATTGTTCACTTTATGTGCGAGGATAGAAAGTTTATTTTTATCAGTAGAACAATATTTTCTCAATAAATACAGGTGTTCCACAGGGTTCTGTTTTGGCGTCCACTTCGTTTATGAATCAATGATTTACTGAAGAGAACATCTTGTTCAGTGCGTGGTTTTGCGACCGACACTACTCTTCACACTGTTTTCTTTTCCTCAGTCCTCATATCAACACGAGAAACAAAAATTCAGATAGGCGTTACGGTTAGCATCAGTGGTATTAACGATGACTTGGTGAAAATAGAATGGGGTAACATTAACTTAGTGGAATTTTATGCTGGGAAAACCCTGACATGTCTCTTCACAAACAGAGCCGATCTATTTCATCTAATATTCAGTTGTCAGGAGTGACTATTTCTACAAAGTCAAGTATCTCGATGCTAGTGATTACGATCAATAATAATCTCTCGTGGAAATATCATCTGAGATCTATCGCTAAAGGTGCTTCCCAGATTCTTGGATATCTTTTTCGTGCGAAGAAATACTTCACTTCTCGTCAGCTTCTAATGATCTTCAAGGCTCAGATACGACCTGGAATATAGTTCTCATGTATTGAGCTCGGCACAATGACATTCGTTGAAACTTCTTGATTCTATTTCGGTTTCATAAGATGATGTAGTTGGATATGGAATCTTCATTTCCTTGCCCTCGAGGATACTTCAGCAGTAGAAACTAGAATGAAAGGAACATAAAGTGTTGATCTAACTTCCTATGATGGCATCTCAAATGAGCGAATAATTCTCCAAAAGCCTCTTTTATAACTGAACTAACCTTGAATTCACTTATAGTTAGTAAATAAGTGATAAAGATCATTCAAAAACGCTAGTTCTGATCTGAAACATACCTCCAATATTTGTTATGAGTGATTCAACAGCGGACAACAAATTTGAAATCAGTTCAATGAAATCACTCACACAAAACGACTAAATACTTGTTGAAATCGAGAATAGAGAAAACACAGTTTCAAACATGGATAAACGTTATGTAAGATGAATCGCTGAAGGTGCCTCCCCGTAAAAGTAGAAGTATTTACAGTACACATTGTTATAGAAGAACGTCAAGAACAAAACAAATAGAATGTAAGACGCATAGTTAATAAATAGATACAGAATTGCGGATTGGCAATGTATCGATTTCAAAAAATATATTTAGGTTGACATATGCGATTACGCACTAGATAATAAAAAACCTGTTCTATCTTCTGACTGACATATGATCTTTTTTTTTTTTGAAGCGGTAGTTAAGTTTGTGAGCGGAGCTGAACGCATTGTTGCCGGTTATAACTTTATATTGTTAGATCTCATTAATATTCTCATTTGATTTTTTCTTGGAGTGAAAATATACATATGAAACTTTTCCTAGAGGTCAATTACTCTAACACAAAACTGATATTTTTGCGTTTCGCTAACATCTTCAGGAGAAGAAAATTCATACTAAATCAAAAGCTACAGGTTCGCCACAAATGGAGACAATGGGTTACATTGCTGTCCCTTGGTGCTCTACAGTTTGTGGTATTGGGACGGTTGGGAATAAAGAACTTACATCGAATGAAACCAATGTTTCGCCCTCTTCTAATTTAATATCTTTTATTTTTTTATGAACTCTTGTGAATTTTTAACAGTCGCATCGGTTGGGCCGATAGGGAGATTTTCAAATTCTTTCGTCAACCATTTAGCAATATTATATGAGGACGAATTTATTGCTGGGACTATTTATTGGTGGCATCGATTTTCCAGGTATCGAATGAAACCAATGTTTCGCCCTCTTCTAATTTAATATCTTTTATTTTTTCTATGAACTCTTGTGAATTTTTAACAGTCGCATCGGTTGGGCCGATGGGGAGATTTTCAAATTCTTTCGTTAACCATTTAGCAATATTATATGAGGGTGAATTTATTGCTGAGACTATTGGTCGCATCGATTTTCCAGCTTTATGTATTTTTGGTAAACAATATATCTTTGGGACGGTGGGGTTTGGAAGTTGTAGTCTCCTGTTCAAAATCGGTGTGATCAGTGTCTTGCAGTTTTTCACGTTGTTTTTACGTTAGCGATCATCTTGGGCAACGGTTTTCGTGGTAATTAATTTAATCAAGTTATCTACTCTCTCAAAGTAATCTTCTTCACCTGAAATCACCACTTTGTTACCTTAGTCCGCTTTTAGGTAAAAAACAATCCTTCTCCTTCAATCTTTTGATTATTTTCTGTTCCTTCTTCGAAGAAACATGTGACTCTCCAGTCATATTCTTGAAGATTTGTTTCTCACATGCTTCTCGAACAAATCCTTTCGAAGTTCCCGGCAGATGCTCAATCGAGCTTTCGATATGTACTACTACTTCTTCCAAATCACGATGGGGAGATCTGATACTATATTTCAAACTTTTATTCAATAAGGCTAATTCCTCTTTATAACAAAATTGAGAAGAATGGTTTTCTACAATGTTGATGGTTTTCGCAGACATATGCTGGTAATTTGTTGAGCTCAGTTTTTTCAATTCATTATTCAAAGAACGCATCTCCTTAGCAAATTTACTTTCAACCATCTTGAACATATTTCTCTGGAAGTCATCGCATTGCTCGTTTTCGCTTAATCTAAATGTTAGTTTCTAAATCATATGGTTTCAGTTCTAGCATATTTCGTTTGCTGTACCGATATTTGATTTCTAGGTTCAAATACTTTTGTGTAGCAAAAAGTAATACTTTTTTTGCACCAATGCTGACTTGAACAAATTTGGAAATACTGACCTACGTAGACATGTTCTCAGAAACCACATTTCGGCATTCATAGCTAAACGCGCGTCGAATGCAAAAATATCAGTTTGGTGTTAGAGTAATTGATCTCTAGGAAAAGTTTCAACTTTTACACCAAAGGTTCCAATCTTATCGTTTAAATATACCAATGTCAGATCCCGAAAGTCCAGGGATTGACTTTTCACAAACCCGGCCGATTTTTTCTTCCAGGAACCCGTGATCGCGTACCCCAGAATTGCATTTCTTAATGCAGCTCCTCTCAAAAACCAGCCTCTGAAATCAACGCTCTCGATAATTGATCCGTCATCGTCGACGCACCCCCGAATCTCTAACCCAATAAACCCCGCAACCACCGGGTAGACATAAAGTGGCAAATTTCGCAAATTCTCGTCATCGTAATTGGCCCGCGTCTCCAGAGACCCGATCCTCAGCAACCGAAACTCACATACGTCGCGCGATCCGTAATTGCGGAAAAAGCGTCGGGAAATCCCCGAAAGGCGAGAGACGCACGTGCGGCGTTTGATTGGTGGGGATTACAGACGGTTTCACGCGTCACTAGGGCGTAATCTGCTTAGCGGTGACGTTGATGAGGACGGATGGTGTTCCGAAACGCCAGTCATCCCGGCCGCTCTCTCCTTCTTCTTTCCGCTGTCGATGCTCGTCGAGGAGATGTAACGAATCTGTTTGAGTGGATGTCGAGGACGATATTGATATTGGGGAAGTTTTAGTTGGTGAATGTTCTTTTATCTAGGGGCAACTGTTCCAAACAAAATTGACCGTACACACGCAAGGATATTAATAGTATATTATGCATACGCTATTTCATTGTATTGCGCACAATAATACTAATTAAACGAATTTGTTTGAAAAATTCTACAAAATTTCAATTAATGGTATTACTTCGAGAAATGAAACGATGAGAAATGAAGAGAAGATCAAAAATGAAAATTAAAAAAAATTACTCGAGGCTGGAATCGAACCCATGTCTCTTCCAACTAGTCCAACTAGCTATTATATTCTCAGCGCCTTAGATCGCTCGCCTACGAAGAATTCAGAAAATTTGATTGAAAAAAAATTAAGAAATAAATCATGCATTTGTCAAATGTAAAATTTAATCATTCTTAATTTATTTCTGCCGGTGAAGGTGTCGAAGGTGATTCTCCCATGTCGCTGGTATCAGACATTTTGTTATGATTATCGAAGTTTGGCTATATTCTTTGAAAATTCAAACCTATACCGATTTTGACTTGACAAACGTCAAATGCAAAGCATGCACATCATGCTTGATTCAAAAATAATGGGTTTCTATTGGTTGAAAATCTGTATCGTAATGAAAAAATCTGTATCGTAATGGATTTCATTATAAAACGGGTTGTAGACATATGAGTGTATTATTAGAGTACGGGTGTAGATAAAGATTATTACAGAGGATGGGCCGATTCGCCAATTTCATTATTTTGTCAGTGACGTTAGAGCAATGCAAGAACATATATTTTTCAAGTTCACAAATGCTTTATTGTTGACTAGCTGACCCGTGCCCACTTCGTACTTCGTTGGACGATAATTATGTTTTTGATGCAAATATATTGTGTAGTTCTTAGTACTTAGTTTTATTGGGTTTATAACAGCTCTGCTGGGCGCACTCCAAAGAGTTTTTGAAAGAAGTCAAAAATGTTGAATCCTTTTCCATCCGATAGACAATGAATTTTGGTAGAATATGAAAAATGTCTTCCATCAAATCTGTTGAAGAATATTTCTGCAGAATTTGGAGAAGATTGAAGTACGTTGTCCCATACGAATTTGACACCCCAATAGGGGTAGAATTTCAGAAGATTTTTTCTTATCGGATGCCTACATCACACGAAGAACACACCGTCCAAGTTTGAGATCTTTACGATCAGAAAACTGCACTCATAATCGCTCCCCAATAAACTATTGATTTCTACATGAACGTGATAGAAAAGAATATTGTATGCAAAAAGTGTTCAATGCATTCGACGTGTTATCAAATTATAAAATGTCTTCTAATTTGTATGGTGTCTTCCTCCTCTTCCATTAATGAATTTGAATGACAAGTGACTAGCGTTCCGTATATCGAATAATAAAAATTCCATTCAATCCAGCCCTTCGAATTGCATTTTAAAATTTTGACTGATGATTCCTGAGGATTTCAACAGTTTGAGTTTCAGATCTTTCTTCTCCATATGTAGTACCTCAGAGTCACGATAGAACTTATGTACTTCTGCCACAATGTGATTTGCAAATGTTGAATTGATCTTTTTATTCGAAGAACTACTCATTTATTCTTCTGGTACAAGATGATCTGTTCATGTAGATCTTTCTTAATTGCTTTGAAAGCTTTACAAACTGAAAGGAACTGTGTTCGATGGGAAAACACGACTAACTTGCCTCATAGAAATACACACATCAAAAAAATCTATGGAACAGGCTAGCCTGCAGCTGCAGAAAACAGTCCCGACAGGGCTGTGTGGTTTTTGTGCGGCCTGTATGTCGTTCTCTCACTTCTCCAGGATTTCGGTATCTTTTCCGCAATCGATTGATCACACTGGCTCCAGCCATAAAGACCTCCGCATCTCTTTGAGTTTGGTCAGCTTCAAGCATTCCAACTGTTCCCAAATGCTCCTCACGTGTTATACGTCGTCGCGGCATGTTTTCAATCAGTGACTGAGTGAAACTATAGTGAATACAATCTAAAAACTGTTATACGTCATCGATGACGACATAAAATCGACGCACTGATACCAATCCATTGATGGATATCCATTAGAAATCCATTGGAACGTTTACACTGAATTGACTGAATTTCAAATTTGGCGCCTGTTATGTTATGGTATTTGGTTGGCAGTCCTCTCGATGTTGCCGCAATTTGTTTGAAGTCTATTATTTATCAATTGAGAATTGTCATTCAGAAGTGACAGTTCTGTGTTTATGTTTTTTTGGTACTTCAAATTAGATAATTGTGAGCCAAAATGTGTACTTTGATGCTTCTATAGAAAGTATCATTATCAGATAGGGAAAATAAACAGGCAGAAGGTCGTAAATAAAACCATTGCCATTTGTTCCGACAGCCAGGCGGCAATCAAGGCGCTCAGCCCATTTCAAATCTCCTCAAGATTGGTGGGAAGCTGTCTGAGCACACTCAAGGAGCTAAATACCCAGAATAGGGTTACTCTAGCATGGGTGAGGACATGAGGGTCACAAGGGCAACGAGGAGGCCGATGCTCTAGCCCGTGAAGGCGCATCCAAGGCTATGATCGGCCTTCTGCAGAGTGGCGAAAGCATCATCAGGCTCTTCGTAAAAAAAGGAAAAAGAGATGAAAACTATCGCTGCCAAGAGTTGATGATATCTTCGATATGTTATTTCGAAAGAGAGCCAGATAATAATGTCCCTTTGCTCCCCTTGACAGCTGTTAGAAAGCTCAATTGAATACAATGTAGTAAATAATATTTATAATCTAGAGTCAAATGTATTTTTTTTTACATGCAGATTCACACGAAAGGGAAGCCCTGTGATGTTCAAAGAACACCGCGTGAATCAAGGGACAGGAGATACGTCCCTGAGCAAGAGAGGTTGGACAGATTTCCAAATTCACTACAAAGGGGTGGGAATTCTGTCTCCGATCCTTTTACGATGTTCCAATGAAGTGAGCGAGTCTGTGAGCGAAGAATCACCAACAAGACGAATTTCTTTTCTTTGAATAGAATCGAGAAGCCTCAATGTTTTGATGCCGAACTCCACAAATGAGAACTGTATTCCATGACAGGTCGTATCTGAGCCTTGTAGATCATTAGGAGCTGACGAGAAATGAAGTATTTCTTCGCACGAAATAGAAATCCAAGTTTCTGGGAAGCACTTTTAGCGATCGATCTCTTACTTCCCCCATGATAGATTATCACTGATCGTGATTCCTAGCATCGAGATACTTCAATTTGTAGGAATAGTTATTCCTGTCATCTGAATACTAGATGATGATAGATCGGCTTTCATTGAGAGGAGACATACCTGGGATTTCGTAGCATTAAATTCCACCAAGTTTCATGTTACACCATTCTATTATTTTTACCGAGTCGTCGTTAATTTTATTGACATGAATGTTTCTTTGAATTTTTGTTTCTCGAGCTAGAATGGGGACTCTGGAAGAGAAACTGGTATGAAGAGTACTGTCGTCCGCAAAACTATGTATTGAACAAGATGTTTGTTTTCTCGAGCAAATCATTGATATGAAGCAGAAACAAAGCGGGCGCCAGAACGGAACCCTGTGGAACACCTGCTTTTATTGGAAGAATATCAGATGATACTCCATCAAAAACCTCCTATCAGACCAAAAACTCTTCAACAAAGCACACAACTGAGGAGGCAAACCATAAGACGGCAATTTAGAAAGGAGACCCCGATGCCGAACTCGACCAAACGCTTTTGAAATATCGATTGCAACAGGTATCGTTTCTCCGAATTTCTTGATTGAATGCTGCCAAATATGAGAAACATGAGCCAATAAGTAACTGGTTGATCTTTAATGGTGAAATCCGTATTGTCGATCATAAATTTTAATCGTTGTTCCCTACATTTTTCTGATGAGTGTAGCAACTGAAACGGCAACTAGAATGGTTTCCTCAATGAACCCAAAGCCATCAATGGCTACACCGAAGGACCTTGCGTTTCGCGTAAAACCGAGATAATGCCCGTTTTATATGCACCGTATAATATCACTATCGCAATATTTTTAAAAGATAATAAAACAGCGGATATTTCATTTCGCAATTGAACGGCCAGGTACACACATTAAATTGTAGAGAATTTATTCGAATGTGCATGGCCTTATATGCGAGAGCAAATTGAAATAAAATGAACTTCCCACACGTGTGATAAAACTTCTACCTACCGCATTGCACGTTTGCTGGCTTTTCTGGGCGATTGTTGGAAACGGTGGAATTGATGGCCGTACTTTCCGGGCAGTTGGAAAAGTGTGAATATATGCGAATGTTGTGAAGAGAGGGGTTTAATGTTCACTGCATTAAAAATGTTTTTTTGTACAGCTATAACACAAAATTGTTCTATCTCAACTGTCCTTGATAGAACAATGAGATATTGTGAGAACGTAATTATTTTGTGGTGGATTAATATTTGTTCCGTAGTTTCCTGGGTTTGTAACCTACCACAATCTGAAAAAATAAGAATTAATATTGGAATCTATACAAGTCTAGGAGAGCAGATTTTCGATCTACCCCGAAAAGTTTCTGCGTCTGTTGAAAAATAATTCTTTCTGATGATATTTCTTTTATATCTATATGGAACCATGGTCAAATGAACTTGACACATTTTCGGAACATATTAACGAACTAGAACCAACAATAAAGTTGAAACAGAAAATAACAATAAACTTCCATTTCTACATGTAATGGTAAAGAAATCGGCACGTCATGTAGACACAAGTGTATATCGAAAGAAAACACATACCAACAGATATCTTCACTACACCTCAAACCACCACACAAGTGTCAAGAAAGGTATAGTAAAATGCCTTTTTGATAGAACAAAAATTGTATGTAACTCAAAAGAAAAAATCAATGAAGAGATAAACTTCATAAAATCAGTATTGAAAGAAAATAGATATCCAGAAAAATTCATACAAAAAAACTTTGACAGAAATTGAAAATCCGAACACAGTCCATAATGAACCTACACAAAATACACAACCTGTATCAAACATTATACCTTAAGTCTTTCGTTTGTCTGGAAAGATAAAACGGATCGGCAACTGGTATAATGTTAAAACAACATTCAAAACAACAAATACTTTAAGGTCAATACTGACACATACCAAACCGAATAACACAACGGAAAACACAAAAAATTGTACTTATCGAATTCTTTGTTCGTGCGGTCAAAAATATATCGGTGAAACGTCTCGACCATTGGAAGTGCGAAAGAATGAGCACAAGATTTATATCAGGAACAGACAGATAGGTGGTTCTAAATTATCAGAACACATTCTTACTGCCGATGAAGATCACACGGTAGAATGGAACGATACTAAAATTATGACGAGAGAGAGCAATGGCAGGAAACGAAAATTAAAGGAATCTGCTTTCATCATGCTGTCTGGTGAAGAATGCATATCTTTGAGTTGGCTTGATATGGGTCGCGGATGGCTGCCTCTCCTGAAGGACAAAATGTTAGGTCAGATTTGAAATATTTGACAAATGTCAATTACGAAGATTGCCAAAAAGGGATATTTGGACTTAAACAGGAATTTGCTTATAAGTTTTGAGAACGGAAACGGATTTAGTTTCCGAAACGTAATTTTCATGATAAGCAAAATTTGAGTTATACGAGAAGTTGCTGACTAATTGGACTTGTTCTATCCAGAAAGAACTGTTTCTCAATAGACGCAGCAACTTTTCGGGGTAGATTGAAAATCTGGCTTTCTACACTTGTATAGATTCCAATATTAATTCTTATTTTTACAGATTGTGGTACGTTAAAAACCCAGAAAACTACGGAACAAACAATGACTTCATTGTATTACAGTTGTAGTTATTATAACACAATAAATCTGGTCTCCCCATGTCAAAATGCACGAAATGACACCTCCATTTACTTATATTTGATTGTTCCTAGTTGGCAATTTTGAAGTTCACCTAATGTGTTGAATCATTTCGCTATAATCTCTCACAGCCGTAGAAAAAGTATACTGTTAACTGCTAATGCTAATGAAATGCTAAATTCCCACTCGTATGACTCAATCTTTCGCCTACGGCTCATACTCGTGGAAAATGATTATCATTCCTTGTTCGTTCACAATCTTAAATTCATTTTATGAATTCACAGAGAATACGATAGGCAACCGGCAAAATAGTAGGACAATTTCGCTTTTTCTTAAAACCCATTAGTGCATGAGGTTGGAAGGAAACTGAAAACTGTATTTTTTTTGAAGAATATGTATCAAAGGAAATGTAAATAACACTAGAAAAATACAAATCATGATGAAAAGTCCAAATTTTCGAAAAAAAACTGACTCCCTTTTAGGGGACGCCATGCATAAAAAGTAAAAATAATGCTGAGTCAAAAAAAAATATCATGACAAAGATTAACAGATATATTATTTGTTATGATACGTAAAAAAGCAATGTCTTGGATGCAATCCCACGTCACATTTGATACAAATAAAATTTGCCTTTTTCCTACATAAAGCACACCTCTTATCAGTCTCTGAAAAATTATCCAAATGATTCAATTTGTCAAATCTTGAGTCGACAGGCAACGCTGGTGGCAGTCTTCCCTTACTTGACTTCACTCCATTTGAGTGAAGTAAAGTTAGCGGAATGATAGTAACGAAGAGCAAACTGGATCTTCAGGATGAATGATTCTCATCAGTAGCCAAGAATTGACAACAGACACATCAAACAAGTAGACGAAAATAGGCCACCACCATCTTCTTTGTCGAATTCTCGTTCTGTAGTTTGCTACCATGTTATCCAATTTATCTACTCCACTCATTCCACGATTATAGTTATATATAATGCCAGGTTGCGGAACGTTTATTTCAGACTCCGTCAATCTACAGTAGCGTGCTGCAGTTTTATTTGCAGATGTATCAAAGTTTGAAGCTGCTGCAACCACTTTGTTATCTTTCCATTGAACAACTAGATTACCTTCAGATGACACTTGATGTGATGCTCCTCTTTCTTCTTCATTCCACTCTTTTTTAGTCTTCACAGGGCATTTTTCTGCTCGATTTTCTCTCATGGTACCTGTCGCGCAAAATCCTTTTTGTGACAAATGAATGAGCAGCTTCAAAGATGTGAAATAATTATCGAAGTATATTTGATACACTTCATTAGGTGGTATATTTGCCATTTCAAGTAAAGACAAAACCACATTCCCGCCAATCCCATAAATTGTATTTTCATTATCTGCAGTAGGTTGTTTGCCCATATATATATATATATATATATATATATATATATATATATATATATATATATATATATATATCGAAAGCCAGCAAATACCCGTTACTGGTGCACAAGGCCCAGTTTTTGAACCAGAACCTAATTGGCTTTCCCCTAATGAAATTTTTTTTATACTGGCTGATCCAAATCTTCAGTTACTAAATGGGAGAGTGAAAGTTCGTCTTCTGAATCATATTCTGGTGTATTTTTCGTAAACAAAACTGCTTCACACTGCTGTAAACGTAAAATTGACGGACCGAAACGGTTTGGATCAGCCTCGTGCTCTTCATCAGATTCATCACTATCCTGGTCAGTTAGAACACATCACACATCGTCTGGAGGGATTATATAAACATCAGCTCCTTCAAGCTCATCTTCCTCGAGTGCTGCTATCAAATCATGAAGCGATAACCTGAAATGTATAGACATTGTATATAGACTACCTAGTAGGCTAACGCTAATGTATTTACCGTTGGATAGAAATATCATCGCTACAGCGATCTTTTTGACCGGCACGGTGGAGTCGAGCCAGGCCCGTATTGAAAAAATTGTAAGCAAATTAATTCAAAAAAGTTGACTAATAAACTATGAGTACTCTTCGCTTGAAATAGTGTAATCATATTCGTAACATTGAAGTGGAGTGTTAATTCATGAATATTTCTACAAATACGTATGAAAAAAATCTGACCTGAATAATTCAGTGATTTAGACAAAACCAATAATATAATTGACGTTATCAAAAAAACACTTTATTGTGTGATTTCCACTTGACAGTTTGCCAAACCGCTACACGTGCTTTACTACACAATAGCTTTTTCAGGCCTACAGAAGCTATTCTATAGTGAAACACGTGTAGCGGTTTGGCAAACTGTCTAGTGGAAATCACACAATTGATATTCAATGAAATTTTTATGTATTTTCACCAAGTCGGCCATTTAAGTAATATAATTTAGAGTAAATAGATCCATGTTATATGTAGTTGAATATTGGAATGTGAGTAATGCATAAAAAACAGTTTTATGTTTTATTGAGGTGGCGGTTACTTGAAGGAAACCATATAGTTGTGAGACTATAAGGTGAAACACGATTAAATTTCCACATAATGTAATGTCTTCGCGACATGTTTCGATACACTGTATCTTTTTCAAGCGAATGTACTATGAACACTGTGTTTATTCAAATTAAAGTCAATCGTGTTTTACCTTAAAGTGTCATAAACAACAGTTGTCAAACACGTTATGGTGTAAGCGAACAGAAGTCCTGACAGATCAGTACATACCGAACACAAATGTTGTAGTTCAGTTTTTCAATCACATCTCGGATCAGGATTTTTGATCACGTGACCTGAGGTGTATCGAACAATTCTACCTGAGGTCATTTATTGTGAGCTCTGAGCGCTAACTTGGCCCCAAGCTGTCGTTTATAATAAATCGAAGAGATAGAGTGCTCGGAGCGAAAGCATAGGTGACCGAAGCGTGCATATAGAGGAGGGTTTAAAGACATACATTTATAATAAAAAAATTTAATAGAAATTCAACTATGCTGTAAGATTGATAATTTTACATTGTTAGTACCTATTCGAGTTTTCATTGATTTCGAAACAGTCTTACAATACTTATAAATTAATGTTCTTAATAATAATTTCAGTATATACTAAGTATATACTGACTTATAAGCCATTATCTAATTAAACTGACACCATCAATAATGATTTTAATTTTTCCCAGGCTTTCCGTCC
Organism: Zygogramma bicolorata; assembly: GCA_032362365.1. Lineage (NCBI taxonomy): Eukaryota > Metazoa > Arthropoda > Insecta > Coleoptera > Chrysomelidae > Zygogramma > Zygogramma bicolorata. Next base: position 34,150 of record JAVJAQ010002896.1, read on the forward strand.
GATCTGAAAATTCCGTGCTATTTTTTTTTTCGGAATAAGCATGTCCTTTTACGTATTCTGTGAAAATTCCCAAGTGGCGCCCTCTCTAGTTTTCGACTTATGAGCAATAATCTAATCAAACTGACACCATCAATAAAGATTTTCAGATTTTCCAGGCCTACCCTCCGATTTGAGAACTCTTCAGTCATCATTTTCATGCTTCAAGTGTTAGCCGTTCGTGTTTCCGACTAATGGTTAATTATATAATTCAAATATTTTCCGAACATCAAAAATGACATTTTCAATTTTAACGTTTTCCGTACTATTCAAAGGTCTACTAATGATGTTTTCTATTTTCTCAAGTTCTTTCAGTTATCCTCCATGCTTATGATTACGATTCATGCTAAGTAAAACTTGGATTTTGGTCAATACGTTTCAATTTCAATGCATGAAATCCGCCCTATGGAATCGTGGCTGGCAACGAATTTTACAGAAACGTTGCTAACTTTTCGTTGCTAACTTCACACACATTACTCTTTGGTAGATTACCATTCCAGGGGGTTGGGATGTCAAAGAAGTTTATGTTCAGTTTTTGATTGTTTGAAGTATAGGCATTTATTGGTAATATTACCATGGACGGAAGCTTTTAATGAAGAATTAACGTTGTCCTCTCGGAATTCAAACAACAAACTTGCATTCGGCAAGAATTCTTACAGACTAGACCTTATGTATTAATTTTTTGTCACAAAAATCAAACCAATCACCCCCGTTCTCTCGGATATTTGAAACAAAAATAGATTTTGTGGAGTTTCACCTCTGTATAATACAACCTACATTTTCGAAAGAAGGGGACGATTTTTTTTCCACTGAAGCAGGTTTTTGGTCGAGTTTCACCTCTGTTTAATTTGAAAATAACTCGGGGATCATTTGCTGACCTGCAATTTAGCTACACCCGAAAATTGGTGTCAATCATACTGTAGCTCTCTGATAAATAAAACCAAGTGAATAAACTTCATATAAATATCAACTATTCGTAAATTGTGAACAATAATGATATTAAACACAACAAATATATGAATATAATTCAAGTGAAAGGTACGGTAAAGCTACGAAATAGCCGATGCCGGTCCTGTTACAATCCAGTCTGTCGGGTGTAACGAAAACAAGCGATTTTCAACCTTAATAAACGTCTGCATCCATTCGACGGTGCTGCCAACTACATTTCGCCTCCATCGTCCTCCAATGATAGGTCCATAAGGTGAGCCTACTATATAATCTAAATACAATGGTATAGACTATATTTGTAAAGATATTCTGAAATAAATTACTCTCAGTGCATGTCGTCCCCTATAAGGGACGACTATATTCAGGGCCGTATAACCTAACAACAAATATGAAAATTGACTGTAAAATGTAACTGACCGAACGCCTATACTATTCTTCTACCTTACAATATGTTTATTTGGAATAAATATTATATCACATATGAAAAATAAGGAAAACTTACCCGCCTCGCCTGGTTGAATATAAACTACCGTCCATGCTGTATTTTCTACGTCACAAATTAAATTAGACAATATCTCAAAATTAGCTCCTTATCGCGTCTGCCTTACAAGCAGACTATGAGAATGTTATATCCTTCGTGTTTAGATGTATTAATGCATGGGGCATGCGCTGTGGCCCGTTTCATAGGCCGTCCCTTATAAGGGACCATATGCACTAATGGGTTTTAATATTGCAGGTTCAGCTTATCCAATCCATCTTGTCAGAGAACTAATGACGAATATGCCCAGGAATCTCTGTGAAGTACAGTTTAATAAACACCTATTATATGTCCTCACTGTGTTGAAATCAATTCCTAGTAGGTGTTTTTTTTTGTCATGGTCTACATCACCAGTGTGCAACTGGAAAAGTAGCTTAGTTTGTGCCAGGATGGATTGGACAAGCTGTACGTATCGGGGAAAATAAAACAATTTGCCCTATAAACAGATGTTATGAGAAATCCAAGATTTTTTTATTTTCAGAGGGGAGGAAACCCAAAGAATGGATTTCAGTATCTATTGTCTATTTTGTGATAGATTTCATGTGGTTTTATCGTCAGAGGCTTTTGGAATGAGCCAAAATAGGGTCAATTTTGACACGATCTGTCACGACACCAAATATTACAAGGTGTTGTGCCTTATCGCATTTTCCTTCTTTTGAAGTCTAGCTTATAGGAGTTATAATAATTATAAATGGTTTTCATTTAATTAGGAAAAGGCGGGATGTCAGCAGATGGTATTTTTTAACCCAACCCTAAAATTGAAATGCATTTTTTCCGACTGAATCCAACGTCTTTGGAAGGTTGACTGAACTTCGCCTGTAATAAAGACACTTTATTATTATCATTCATATTACTATATACACGTAGAGAGTATTTGTGATTTTTTCGATTTTACCTTTTTTATAGAATTTATAATTTCTATTTTTTATTCGAAGAAGAAAGACAAAAAAAAATCTCAATCTTGTTCTGTGCATAGTTTTGCGGACGACAGTACTTTTCATCCTAGTTTCTATTCCAGAGTCCCCAAATAAGTAAGAGAAACAAACATTCAGAGAGACATTAGCATCAATAGTATTAACGATTACTTGACGAAAATTATAGAATCTGATATTCAGATGTCGGTAGTAACTATTCCTACGAAGTCTCAAGGATCTCAATGCTAGGAATTCGATCAGTAATAATCTCTCACGGGAAAACCATTTGAGATCGATCGCTAAAGATGCTTCCCAGGATTGGGATTCCAATTTCGTTCAAAGAAATACTTCACTTCTTATCAGATTCTAAAGATCTACAAGACACAGATACGGCCTGTCTTAGAATATACTTCTCATGTATGGGGCTTGACAACAAAACAGTCATTGAACCTTCTTGATTTTATTCAGAGGAATGCAATCTATCTAGTTGGTGATTCTTCGCTCACAGACTCTCTCACTTCGTTGGAACATCGTAGAAGAGTCGGAGACTTGTTTTTCTTCTATAGATATTTTCACGGTCGTTGCTCTTCTGAATTGTTATCAATCGTTCTACCCTTGGCAATATCTACACAGATGACTTGACGAGTACAGTATTCCCACCCCTTCTTTGTGAATTTGGGGACCTGTCAAACCTCTCTTGCTCAGGGATCTTCTCTCAATAGAACAGCTGAGCTTTGAAACCCCTTGCCGAAGGAGGTCTTTCCTGGGGCTTACAAGCTTCAAAAATTCAAAGTGAATGTTAATTCGTATCTCCTGTCCCTTGATTCACACAGTGTTTTTTGAACATTATAGGGCTTCCCTTTCGTGTGAATATGTATATGAAAAATCCCTGAACACCATATAGGCCATATGTGCTCAATTTAGACTTTTTCATTAATTTTCCTGATCCAAACGAGAATGAATTCTTGAATAGCGTTCTTAAAAATGCACTTACTGATTCTCCATCAAATCCAAGACACATCCAAGGCATATCTGATCCGTTTAATGAACTCCCGATCTTTTTTCCTCTCGACAAAATGACAAATCGGCCCAATAAAAGGACCACCGACCCCGCCCGTCCCGCACCGCTAAGGAGACAGGGCCGTACAAAAGGACGAGATTAGCATTTCAATTCGATACGAACCATAAAATCGTTAGTTGATATGAGTGGGATTTGTGCATCTCCAAGAATGAGCGTTTAATCCCCTGATTGATGACGGCGAGTTAGAGCGGCTATAAGTCGATCCGACTCACTCCATTTGGCCTGATGAGCTGCATGACTGTTCCGCATGGCATTATCAGCCTGGAGTTTGTATAAAAACAGGGGCGGGTCTTCTTAATATCGTCGGTTCATAATAGAATGAACTTTCTCGTGAAATTCATTCAAAATAGAATTGAGAGAAACTTCTGTCGTAATGTTTTTATATACACACGAAAGGAATGCCCCCTGTAATGTTCAAAGAACACCGCGTGGATCAAGGGACAGGAGATACGAATTAACATTCACTTTGAAATTTTGAAGTTCGTAAGCCTCAAAAAAAACCTCATTCGGCAAAGAGTTCCATAGTTCACCTGTTCTATTGGAAAACAATCCCTGAGCAAGAGAAGTTCGACATATCTCCAAATTCACAACAAATGGGTGGGAATTCTGTACTCGTCGAGTCATCCGTGTTGATACTGCCAAGCGTGGAACGATTGATAATAATTCAGAAGAGCAACAAACGTGAAAATATCAGTAGGAGAGAGACAAGTCTCAAGTTCATGAAGTGAGAGAGTCTGTGAGCGAAGAATCATCAACTAGACAGATTGCCTTCCTCTGAATAAAATCAAGATGGTTGAATTACTGTTTTGGTGCCAAGCCCCATATATAAGAAATATATTTCAAGACAGGCCGTATCTGTGTCTTGCAGATCTTCCGAATCTAACGAGAAGTGAAATATTTTTTTGCACGAAAGTGAAATCCAAGCTTCTGGGAAGCATCTTTAGCGATCGATCTCACATGGTTTTGCCGTGAGAGATTATTACTGATTGTAATTCCTAGCATCAAAATACTGGATTGTGTAGGAATAGTTACTCCTGATATATGAATATTACATAAAGATAGATCGGCTTTCTTTGAGAAGTAACATGCCTGTGTTTTCTCAGTATCGAATTCCTCCAAGTCGATATTACCCCATTCTACTATTTTTGCCATGTCATCGTTAATTCTATTGACGTGAATGTTTCTCTGAATTTTTGTTTCTCGTGGTATGGGGACTCTGGAAGAGAAACTAGTATGAAGAGTACTGTCGTACGCAAAATTATGTACTGAACAAGATGTTTTTTTCCAGCAAATCATTGATATGAAGTAGAAACAAAGTGGGCACCAGAAGTGATCCCTGTGGAACATCTGCATTTATTGAGAGATCATTAGATGATACACGCACAAAATTGGGGAGACAAACCCTAAGACGGCTGTTTGAAAAAGAGATCCCGATGCTATACTCGATCAAACGCTTTTGAAAAGTCGAGTGCATCAGCGCCAACAGCTAATGTTTCTAGGAGTTTTTTCATGGAATGCTGCCAAATATGTGAAAAATATGCCAATAAGTCACTGGTTGATCTTTGACTGCGAAATCTGTCGTGATGTTACCATAGAATGAATGAATATATGAAAATTTTCACTTATTCTCTCCAGAGAGCACAAACCATTTATTTATAATTATTGTATGGGGGAATTCATCACTAAAAAAAAATTGCGGAATGAATCCCAGTTCACGGGATTCGGTAAGAAAATGCTAGAACTATCTGGAACTGAAAATGTTATGAACATATAACCTGAATCGAAATCATCGATGGTTCGATTGAACTAATACAAATTGTTTCGTGAAAGTGATGATAAAAAAAGAGGTCTGATGAGGATTTGAACCCGGTACTGCCTGATTCATCTTGCTGACATAATACGTTGTGCCCAATTTTGACATAGAGCTTATATTCAACAACTAAAATTATTGAATTTTCTGTTCCAGGATTTTAAACAGTGTCCCGAAACAAATATTCAATACAGTTTGGGTCATTAAACAGAGCGACAATGACCCTTTTTCTGTACAATTTTTTACAGTCTGCCAATGTGAATCGACTGTAGCTCGCACAATTGAAATATTTATTTTTGATCACTAGCTGTCAGCAAAAAAAAGTTCTTGTAAAATTGAAATTTTTTTTGTTTCCCTTTCATCTCAAAAACTGTCAGTCTAGAAATAGAGGTATATTTGAAATTGTCGCATGATTTCCGACGGAATGTCTTGGGTTTATTTTTTGAAGGTTACTACTCCGTGTCTAAAAATTGCGTCTCCGAAAAATTACTTTTTTTTAGAAATCGAACATGATATTTCAGCTCAAAGGTAACAGGACCAATCGGAATCGACTGGAGTTTACAGAATTGTGTTTTCTGGCTGTCAGCTGAAAGACTACGGGAAAATTCAGGATACTTTTTGTTTTTCGTTTTAATCTCGATCACTGTCACTCTGAATATAGACATATATGGTATATTTGTAATCGTCGCAATTTTTTTAACAACACCCAATATGTTTTGTCTCTGTATGAAAATTGATTTTTTCAAAGTTGTCCCCTGTCGAGAATTTCAATTTAACAGGACGAATTTGAATTAACCTGGAATTATTCGGAATGAAACTATCGAATTTTTGTTATATATGACAACCGCTGTCAGAACTTTCGGATCATAGATTACAGAAATTCATTGAACATCAGAAACAAAAAAATATGACAGGTCTACATAGACAATCCATAGATAAGTGCCGATTCTAGACAATTGATACAATTTAAAAACTGTTGAACGTTTGGGGATGGTTAAATTTTGGAGTGCACTGTGGCCAGATTTTCATTGAATTATGGAATTTTAGATCTAAATCAAAATGACGTGTTGAATTTGGAAAAAAACCTTTTACAAACCTTGATAAGTTGATGAGTACGAGTATATCATTAATATATGAGTACTTTCCTTTTTATCCGGTTCAAATGATATATTTTGAATACCTACAAACTATTTGAAGGTTTTTCCATATTTATAAACTGCAAATATTTATTACGCTATAAGGTAGAACACGATTAAATTTCCACAAAATTCATTGTCTTCGCGACATGTTTCGATACACTGTATCTTTATCAAGCGAATGTATTTAAACACTAAATTATTCTTTGTTTAAAGATCCTTTACATCAGGGCCTACTCTAATTATCCCTGATTCCTAGAATAATACAACTGATACTGATGATGATTCCTAAACTTATGAACTGATGCTGATTCCTGAAATTAATATAACTAATACTGATTCCTAGAATTACAACTGATAATGATTATGATATCTGAACATAGTTACTACTTATTAATTGAATAAGTTCAACAAAGGGGAACTATTGAGATCCAATTATTGATCATTTAGCAAACATATTTGAATTTTTCAGTTTATTGATTTCCAAAAATTCTGAATAATTAAGTCTAATGCCCTTATTTTCACAATGCAGAATTTCGAAATTTTTATCGAAGTCATGGCCTTCCTCCAAAATGTGATTGGCATATGATGAATGAGTTGTTTTCTTCTCATAATTCATACGATGTTCACGTATGCGGCTTTTGAACTGGTCAATATAACGCGAGATTATTCTGACGCTGATAAAAACAAAGTTCATCTTGCTCAGTTTTTACTTTAGTAGAAGTTATATTTGTTATATGCTGATTACTTTTCAGAATTTCCCAGTTCAACATATTCATTTCAAGTTCCAGCATTAGTCACAATGGTTGTTATATGCCCAGAAAAAGGATGCAATAACAAAAATTTAAAATCGTGGAGTATTTTCAAATACGGTCTTCTTGTACAGCGCGATAATGCAACTTTCCTAATGAATTGAAATTACTAGGTTTATCTGGACTAGGGAGGATCTGATTATTTCGAATGAAACATTATAATGCTCAATAAACTCTATATTGACGTACTATTTTTCCATGTAGTCCAATTCCACTACCTCTCATGTCGATACCGATATTTCGAAGAAACTCATCAAATTATCTGAAGCAGCACCGAATAGTAAGAATTTCTATTAATTCTGATATTAATTCCTCATAACATATATCGAGAATTCAAAGCAAATGCATCTATCTGTAATATTGTATCATGATGCATATCTGTATTTACGTCTAAACAGAAACAGACAAACATCAAAAATTTAGCCAATTCTTAGGTGAGAACTTGTGCAATATTCGACAGAACTGGTGTATCTTTATCCTTCATCAGGTAGAGTGTTGAAAAATGAAAGTAAAACACTGACTCTGCACTAGTTGTTCTAGAGAATTCGCTAATAAAAATTTCGTCAAACTTCATACTGTCATGTGTCTAGAAATGCCGCTTGACGCCATCTGTAAAGAAATTTCAAGAATGTGAATTTCCCTGCATGTCTTTATCAAGTGAGCCGTAGGTTTAGCGTTTTTGACGAAAACATTAACATCATACTGATATAGAAGTCATTTCACCAAGAATATATGCCTCAAACAAACTGCGGTAACATCTAGAGTGCTGCGAACCAAATGCCAAAGATTAACAGGCGCCAAATTTGAAATTAAATGTGAATGTTCCAATGCATTTCTATCAATGGATTGGTACTAGTGCATTGATTTCATGTCACACTTCACCTCGAACATTCTACTATCCTACCATCAACGTGTCAACATTATCACCATCATCTTCGGCTAAAAACCCCTGACAGACGCGTCCAGTGTAATCACAGCGTTGCAAATGAACTTTTCGCCCATAAATCCCGCGCCCAACAAGACATAACTCAACTTTGTGTGTGGTCATTAACCACAATATAAATTGGAATTATGATAATGCGAGAGTATATTTCATCGTATTATCAATTTGTTATTGCCGCAGCGCCCGCGTCGAATTAATAGGGGTGGTCCTGAGGGACGCTGCCGTTACTAACGAGCCACGCGCCATCTAATGGTGGGGGCGTACAACTACAATCGGGGATATAAACTGCGCGTGCCGGCGGGTGATCACTCCCTGCTTTTCCAGATAAATACGCTAGTTTTATCTCTTCACGCTGAAGTGGATTATTGCCGGGAAATCGATCGACGGATTTTACGTTTTCGCCGAAACAAAAGAGCAACGAACTCCTTCGGGAGGGTGCGGGGGATGCTTTTTGTTCGACGAGGGTGGGAATGCTTGGAACACGCACGCTGGGAGTTCCGGGGAACTTGACGATAACCAGTTCAATTTGCTTGATTGGCAGGAGTCAAGGTTGTGATCTATAGTACGGTTAGGTGGATATTTTTTTTTACTACTTACCTGAGAAATCGTCATTACTCAAGCAATTTCTCTGATGAGAAGTAACACGTTTTCGACCTAGGTATAATAGCATTGTTTATACAGATATAGTCAGTCAACCATATGGAAATATCATTTGAAGGCACTAGTGATTTCGTTTCTAAGCCGTGTCTTCTTTTTCTCAGCAGCTTGAATCACACGTTTCCTTGATGGCTTGTACATAACACCAAAAAATGGCAACCAATTCAGAAACAGAAGTGGATTATTTTTCAGTGTTGTGTATCATTCATGTTTTGAAGATAATTTCAGTATTTAAATTTTCATTGTCTTCATAAACTCTATTGTTAACTCTTTTTTAAAGCTCCATTATCTTTCTGTCAACATTTCAGTCAAACTGACAAGCAAAACACTGCACCAATTTTACCGTTCAGAGTGTGAACATTTTTCGTGCATTGTCAAGTAAACGGAAATATCGCCATTATACTGTTGGCGTAAAAAAACGTTTCAAGTAATTTTTACACAGGCATTGACTTTCTATATCTCTATGAACAATGATAATGAAAAACGCCCTCTACCCAAAGATAAATAATGGGAGTCTGTCAATATTGTAGTAGCTTCATAACTTCAGGTTACATCATGTTTCCATTTCACGATCACTATCACTTGGATTCTCACTCATTCTCAGTGTCCATTTACAATTCCGTCCCGATTTTCAAAACAGCTTCCCAAAAACTTGGATTTCTATTTCGTGCGAAGAAATACTTCCCTTATCGTGAACTTCTAATGAACTACGATGCTCAGATACGACCTGTCATGGAATATGGTTCTCATGTGTGGAGTTCGGCACCAAAACATTCATTGAGGCTTCTCGATTCTATTCAGAGAAAGGCAATTCGTCTTGTTGATGATTCTTCGCTCAAAGACTCGCTCACTTCATCGGAACATCGTAGAGGGGTCGGCGACTTGTCTATCTATAGATATTATCACGGTCAGAGTTTTAATCGTTCCACCGTTGGGAATATCAACTCGGGTGAACAACGAGTACGGAACTCCCGTCCCTTCTTTATGAGCTTGTAGAGAGGAATGTGGGTATGTGATCCACCAGATCATACCTTCGAAAATTTCACTTCATTTTTGAGACAACAACGATATTTTGAGAAACTAATTTCTGTTTTTTTTTTTTACAAATTAAACAAAGCTTCAGAAAGCCATAAGCGTCAATATTTTTAACGGTGATTTGAAATAATAGAAAGGGGTAACGTCAACTTGGTGGAATTTAATTCTGGTGAAACCCAGGTATGTCTCTTCTCTTAGAAAGCCGATATATCTTTATGTAATATTCAAATGTCAGGGGTGAATATTCTTTCAAAGTTAGATAACTCGATCCTAGGTATAGATATTTTCACGGTCGATGCTCTTCTGAATTGTTATCAGTCGTTCCACTCTTGACAATATCTACACGGATGACACGACGAGTACAGAATTCCCACCCCTTTGTTGTGAATCTGGAGATCTGTCGAACCTAGCTGGCTCAAGGATCATTTTTCAATAGAACAGCTGAGCTTTGGAACTCCTTGTAGAGAGAGGTTTTTCTTGAGGCTCACATACTTCAAAAATTCAAAATGAATGTAAATTCGTATCTCCTGTTCCTTGATGCACGCGGTGTTCTTTGAACATTAAAAGGGCTTTCCTTCCGTGTGAATCTGCAATTTGAAACAAATAAAAAGAATCTGAAAGTGAAGTCGATTATTTTATAGTTTGTTTTTTCACTAACAAAATATAATACAAATTTAATGAACCTGAATAGAAACAAGGCTTGCGGATCTAATGAAATCCCAGCAATTGTTCTCAAAGTATGTGCCCCAGAATTGACACCAGTACTTTGCCAATTATTCAATCTTTCCTTTAACTTTTTTTTTTCTGAGTCCTAAGAAACAGCCAGAGTTCAGTCAGTTTCTGATAAAGTGAAAAAGCTTTACCCCGTAATGAAATATCAATTGCATTACTTTCTATCATTTCCAAAGTTATGAAAAAAGCAATCAATAAGAAGCTCATCAAATATCTGGAGAAATCAGAAATAATTAATGACCGATAATATGGATTTCGCCATCGAAGATCAACCAGTATCACATAATTGGCAGCATTTCATCCAAAATTAGCTGTTGCACTCAAAATTTCGAAAGCGTTTGATCGTAAGTTTGGCATCGGGGTCTTCTTTCTGAGCTGCTTTCTTATGGTTTACCTCTTCAACTTTGCGCTCTGTCGAAGAGTTTCTCGTCCGATATGTGATATTTGGTTGTCCTTTTCATTGTACAAATACTCTCTGTTGATAGGTACATGTATATCAATACCACCCTTACGTTTTTATCAAGCTATTACTACGATATTGAGATGCTGCGAGTCAAATTACACCATTCAAACATACCCCTAAGCACTGTATTACATTGATTTTGTAAAGATACGTCATCTTTTCCGATAATAGATTGCCAACAAGAGATATTTGCATTTGAACAGGAATTTGCGTATAAGTTTTGAGAACGGACATATTAGTTCCTATTATTTTTTTGAAAGTCAAAATTTCAGTTATACGAGGAGTTGCTGACTAATTGGACTTGTCTATCTCTCGAAAGAACTGTTTTTCAATAGACGCAGTAACTTTTCGGGGTAGATTAAGAATCTGCCTCTCTACACTTGTATAGATTCCAATATTAATTCTTATTTTTTCACATTGTGGTAAGTTACAAACTACGGAACAAATAATGATGATGTATCATCAACATACACCACAGTATGCCCTGTGTTCGAAATTTCATCAATCTCATCAATATACAATAGAAGAAGCGCAGGACCCAAAATCGAGCCTTGTGGAACCCCATGATAATATCTGAGTTCATTGATTTAGCTCATCAAACGTTACTGTCGGTGTACCTGAATTGTTTCTTATTGCTGAAATGACTACTAAGCCAGTAAACTTTTGTTACTAATTTGGTTGACAATTTGACTCATGTATAAAATATCCCATAAGCCGCCATGATTTTGTCATTATGACAGCGAAAAAACTTGGCCCTAAGTTTTTCAGCGACAAAACGGAACCTAACTCTTGAAAGCATGGCAACCAGAATTGTAAACATATCTTTGACGGCGTCTTTGTCAATTTTTCACTTGCGTTGTCAAAAGAGTATAATAATCTGATATGTGAAAATGAAATATAAGAGTTGGGTTTTTAACAATTGTACTTTTCCGTTGAATTGAATAAACTAAACTGTATTCATTACCGAATTACACTCGAGCTTTTTTTTGTGAAGAAAACTGGACATTTATGATTCGAGTTTAGTTTCCTTTCAGCAAATTGCCTTCTACGGACTCGTAATTTTTTCAGAGGCAGTTTGTTGCGTTGAGTTGCCAGGCAAAAAATTCTCATCAAAATGTCAAGTTTACTTCGAAAAAAAAGCCCTCGTGTAAGTGATAAAAAGCATGCCAAGTACAGTTTTTTCAGTTCAGAATCCAGAACATGCAGGTCAGAGTGAAACTTTGAGGATATTGTTATTCATTTCGATTGAACCAGATAAGGGATGAATGCACGATTCTCCAGATCCTCTGGGGGGTCTCCAAAATACCTAATGTGTGAAATTTACCGGGCAAACAGCCCCTTTAAGGAAACCCGCACCCGTTCATCCCTATTCAAACGTATTATTACCGACTTCTATTTTCGTCGCCAAACATCCCCGCAAGTTGTGAATGTGCCCCTTTGTTGCAGATCCCGATGATCCGTCAAATAGTTATGACAGCTTCTTGTTCTGGTCTTTAGCAAAATGAGATTGTGTAATGGTCTCATTGACACTGACACCGGGTATTCATGTCGGTACTGCAATGGGTGTGTGGTTGAATGACAGGGGCGTAGGATATAGGTCCAGGAAAAGGCAGACTTCAAGGGGGTTCAACGGAACATATTCATTGATAACTTCACACATTCACTTGTGAAAATCACCAGAATATAGTATATTGTACAACAACTGGGAAAAACGACATTATTCTCACAAGCGCAGAAGTTTGTCGTGAGAAATATGTCGTTTTTCTCACTTGTTGTACACTGTACTTTTTCTACGGTTACGTTGTTTTCAAGTATTTAAAATTAAAATACATATATAATGATACTTGTATGTCATTAACTCATTTTTATATTATATTTAAAATAGTAATTATCAGTTATATTCGAACAATTTTGTAAAGTTCTTCCTGGTAGGTTGTTTTGTTTCATGTTTTCGGTAATTTAAATATTAGCTACGATCGAAGTTGAAGTTGATGGGGAAACGTACTGAGCTTCCACAGCATTGTTGTGTTCAGGTTCTAATGGCGCTGGAGACTGAATGGATTCTACTATACTTTTTGAAATTCTATTTTGTTAGCTATAGAGTTGTCGATAAAAGATTCAGCAACATTGCTGGATTTCCAACCCCCATGGCGTTTTTAAGTTGAAAGATCTGCCCCTGCATTAACTAAAATAGTCGCAGATCATTTTCGGAAACAGTGGCCAGTATATAATTCAGGGTTCGGTAATTGCAAAAATTTCGCTATTTTTTTCGCCATGGTGCCAAATTTATTCATCCCCACAGGCTGTTTCGTACATTTGCTATTTCTGTAATTTGAAAATTACGTTCTTCATTTGTCCATGGTCGAATCTTCACATATTTTTTGGAAATTTGGTAGAATTCTCCTGTGAAATTTCTAGGAACCTTGGTTTTAATATTGGCTAATTTTATTGAAAGAGCCGAATTAAGATTTTCCATGTCATCAATTTTAAATTTTTTAAGTCCATCACAACGGCATGACCCTCTAAGGTCAATAGCTAAAGCAGCCTGAAATCAAAAACCAAACATTCATTTTTCGATAACAATTTAAAAATTTTCAATTCATATCTTTATCAGCAAATACTTTTCATTGGGTGCATCTTTTAAAAATTGTTGAATTCGTTTTTAATGTTTTTGACTGTTTTGGAGCATATTATTCAGATTTGCGTTTCGAAATTGCACGTAGTTTCACGTACTTTGATATTCCAACACAGTTTCTAATAATTAAGGTACTCCTCAGCATCGAGTACTGAGACCATGATGTTGATGACTTCAATCTTCTTGTAAGTACCAAGGTATTTTCGGAACAAGAATTCACCTTGGCTTTCATTTTCCAGTCCATAAAGTTTCTGTAAGCGATTTCATATTTCTCTCTTGATGTGCTTGGTAGCAAATTATTGCAAACATCTATTGCTTTCTGAACAATTGCTGGAGGTGTATTTTTCTTCTCTAAATCTTCGTATTCCCTTATATTTGATATTTAATAAATGTGAACTGTTTATACCATAACAATCAACAATAAAACTATTTTCGTTGGGTAAGTTGACAGCAATAATTATGCAGTGGTTCGGATTTGTTATAATGGAAACGCCAACAATGGGCTACTTGGATATTGCACGCGAATCGTCGGCGAACCGTTGTCAACATGGAGAACGTGTCCTATCAATCTGACATGTAACAATTCATGACTTACTTGAGTTATCGTGATAACAGTGAGAAATTTCTCACTGTAATGGCGGATACGTATGAAAGCGATGAGAGAAGTGGCACAATATATAGCAACAGTGGAAAAAAAATCTTACAGGTATTTCTTGGACTATCTCAGATTATGAGGTATATAAATAGCTATTTTCGATAGCTTTCTGTTTAAGAAATCACATAAACAAGCATTGAATCAGGTCTATCTGATCATAGGAAATGATAGTAAACAAGTAGCAAAAAGGTAGTGACCTACGTAGGCGAACCTATAATTATATTTAAGATGCAGAAAAACTCAAAGTCGTCTCCACAATTTAATATTCGAAAGATGTCAGTACGGTGATTCAGTACTGACATCTTTCGAATATTGAATTGTGGAGACGACTTTGAGTTTTTCTGCATCTTAAATCTACTACACTCCACTTTGAGATACAATGGACTTCTACCACAGGTTATAATTATATTGTTCTTTTTGGAGGATAAAAATTATACATAGCCTACAGAACGCATAATTGTAGTCAATTCATGAGGAACAAATAGGATATAACTTTATTCTCGAACAGATCAGGAGTAAACAAGTCCTTGCTCCAAACTTTATATGGGTCAAACGGATATATCTTTCACCAGAAGAGTAAAGGAGCATAGAAGTAGTTTTTCGAATGGAAGCATGATGACTGTCTATTGCTGGACTTTAAAAAGAGTTACACGAAGTCACAACCATAAGAGAAAATATTCAACAGTATTAAAAAAAAAATAGAAAAATATCTTGAGTTTCATTGATTCATCTAGTTTCTCTTTACTGGTTTGAAACTGTTGGCTTTGTAACTGAACATTTCCTAGTTCATATCGTTTATAGCGACCTATTTCGTTTTGATTTCATTTTCATCCTTTTTCGCAACCCTTAAGCACGCCTATGTGTACCGATATAATGGGTAGACTGGCCGGGTGGCTTTTTCTGTACCAACAAAGGGTGTCATCTTTTGACATGCGTTAAAGTGTTTGTGGATTCCCGAATTATCATACCTCGGTGATTGACAAGGGTTTTTAGCGGATTGTTTATTATTTACTGATGGATGTGCGCCGGGTATTGTTGGATTGTTGCTGTGGCGAGGATTACATTCGTTTAAATGGGTCTGCAGTGACTTTAGAGAGAGATGGGGCATCGACGGTGGAAGGAATAGAAAAATAGTGCGAATTCAAAGTGAATATCATCTATGTCGAAGTCAATCAATCAGATATGCTTTAATGTCAGAAGAAATAGTTCTTATCGACAAAGTCATTGTATATAGGTATTTCAGATTAAAACATTCAAAACAATAAAATGGTAATGATACAGAGTTGATAATGGTAAAATGTGTATAGATAAAATGTACAAGCTAGTAAAGTTGATACAAATTCAAACATTCAAAACAATAAAATGGTACTGAAACAGAATTAATAATAATAATAAAATGTGACAAGCCGAGTGCTAGCTAGTAATATGAATAAGTAGGTACAGCCACATAATGAAAACATATTAAAATAAATTGTAATAAGGAGACAAGCTTATATCAATGGCAACAAAAGGGTTCACTACTAAAAAATTCCTCCAAATTGTAGAATGGATGAGTGACTAACGGTTCTTTATCATGTTTTTCACAAGATTGTTTTTTGGTAGAGGTAGAGGTAATCTCAACTTTTGCGATGATCGCGTGTTATGGCAAGAGGGCGCTGTAATATATTTGTCACGATTCTTGTGTATTAAGCAAGTGGTTTCCAAGATAAAGATTGAAATTACTGTGAGGATTCTTTTCTTTTTGAAAAGGTCTCTGCAAGAATCACGCGTTTTTACTTTACAGAGAGCCCTCAATTAACTTAGTATAGTATATTGCCTCCTCAGTTGTGTGCTTTGTTGAAGAGTTTCTTGTCTGATTGGTCTCTATATGTGGTTGTTGGTGGAGTATCATCTGATATTCTCCTAATAAATGCAGGTATTCCACAGGGTTCAGTTCTGGCGCCCACTTTGTTTCTGCTTCATACAATGATTTGCTCGAGAAAACATTCGGTTCGGTACATAGTATTGCGGACTCTTCATACTAGTTCCTCTTCCAGAGTTCCCATACCAGCTAGAGAAACAAAAATTCAAAGAAACATTCACGTCAATTAAATTAACGATTACTTGGTAAAAATAATAGATTGGGGTAACATGAACTTGGTCGAATTTAATGCTAGGAAAACCCAGCCGTGTCACTTCTCAAGAGAAGGCGATCTATCATCATCTAGTATTCAGATGTCAGGAGTAACTATTCCTACAAATTCAAGTATCTCGATGCTAGAAATTATCATTAGTGATACTCTCCCATGGGAAAAACCATGTGAAATCGATCGCTGAAGGTGCTTCTCAGAAATTGGATCTCTACTTCGTGTGAAGAAATACTTCATTTCTCGTCAGCTTCTAATGATCTACAAGGCTCAAATACGACCTGTCTTGGAATATGGTTCACATGTATGGAATTCGGCACCAAAACATTCATTGAAGTTTCTCGATTCTATTCAGAGAAAGGCAATCCGTCTTGTTGATGATTCTTCGCTCACAGACTCGCTCACATAATTCGAACATCGTAGAAGGGTCAGAGACTTGTCTCTCTTCTATAGATATTTTCACGGTCGGTGCTCTTCTGAATTGTTATCAATCGTTCTACCCTCAGCAATATCTACTCGGATGACTCGAACGAGTACAAAGTTTCCACCCCTTTGTTGTGAATTTGGAGACCTGTCGAACCTCTCTTGCTCAGGGATCTTTTTTCAATAGAACAGCTGAGCTTTGGAACTCCTTGCCGAAAGGGGAAAGAGTTAATAGCGAAATGATTTGATTCAACTCATAGCAAGAAATTTAGATATTGTTGTTCAGAATAATCATTTGGGTGGAATTCGAAAAGTTAATGGAGCTTTCTGTCATTGCTTGAGGTTTGACATAACATTGGGGACATTATTCAATGTTTAACAATAACTAGAACTGTAACATGGAGTTATTGTGTTATCATGTGTGGAAATGAAAAAGAAGATATGTGAATGTACTTCAATGTTCTGTCAATATCAGTTGAGAAAGAGCAGTTTTTGTGCTATAGTCGTTAAATAAATTTTTATTCAATCTAAGTGAAGTGAAGTAAGTTTTTAATCTAGGTGAATAATGATGAAGAAATTTCACCTAGGTAAATGATAAAAGGCTGATAAATAAATCTTCATTAATTTCTCCCATCATAAAAATGATACAGAGAGTGTCAAAATAATTTGAAAAACATCAAAACAGATAATATAGAACATGAAGGATACATATACCTCTTATACTGTACATTAAATCTTAGTATACATCTACAGTTCAAGATTCAAGTATTCATCCCCGGAGTAGAATGCCTATTCAAGGAGTAGCTGTTTTACATAATTTTTCAATGTTTTTAATGGTGGTGTTCTCATATTGGTTGGTAATTTGTTGAACAATTTGATTCCCATATATTTTGGACTCGTTTCAGTTTTTGATAGTCTATGTGATGGTATTTCCAATTACGCTGAGTTTCTAGTGTTGTAATTGTAATTATTCGAACTTTCAAGTGTTGTGATGTTCGCTTTTACTTGAAATATGTAAATGGAAGGTAACGTAAGGATCCTTCGGTGAATAAATATTTCTTTTAAACTCGTTCGCCTTTCAACTCCTTCTATTGTCCTTGAAGCCATTTTTGTAGAACAAAAACTCTTTTTGCATAAGATGACAACTCCCAAGTGATAATTCCATATGACACAGTGGAGTGTTAATATTCAGAGTTATACATAACTGAGGTGTTTCTGTTAAGAATTTTGCTTAGCTGGTGAATGCCACAACATAGAGATGCAGCTTTTTCACATGAGCTATTGATGTTGGTGTTCCATCTATAGTTTTCTTGATTGTGAGACTAGAATTTGAGCTTACATAGCTAAATTTTATGAATGCTGATTTATTTCCATTACAAATTTAGTTGTTGCTTGCCACCAATTTTGCGCCTTTAGTATTGTCTCACTTGCATTCTCAGTCAGTTTCGATGAATATTAGTTTATTTCGAGTTTAGTTTTTATATGTAGATTCACACGAAAGGAAACCCCTGTAATGTTCAAAGAAGACCGCGTGAATCAAGGGACAGGGAATACAAATTTCCATTCATTTGAATTTCTGATCTTTGTAAACCTCAGGAAAAACCTCTTTTGGCAAGGAGTTCCAAAGCTCAGCTGTTCTATTGAAAAAAGATCCCTGAGCAAGAGAGAGTCGACAGGTTTTCAAATTCACACCAAAGGGGTTGGAATTCTGTACTCATCGAGTTATCCGTGTAGATATCGCCAAGGGTGGAACGATTGATAATCAAAAGAGCATCGACCGTGGAACTATCTATAGAAGAGAGACAAGTCTCCGACCCTTCTACGATGTTCCAATGAAGTGTGCGAGTCTGTGAGCGAAGAATCACCAACAAGACAAATTTCCTTTCTCTGAATAGAATCGAGAAGCCTCAATGAATGTTTTGGTGCCGAACTCCACACATGAGAACTGTATTTCAAAACAGGTCGTACCTGAGCCTTGCAGGTTATTAGAAGCTGGCGAGAAGTGAAGTTTTTCTTCGCACGAAATAGGGGGTTGCATGGAAGAGCAACCATGTTGAATGCCGCCTCCCAGATAATACTTGTTTGTATAAATACTTCTTCATTGAAAATAAAGACACATTATTATTATTATTATTATTATTATTATTATAAATCCAAGTTTCTGGGAAGCACTTTTAGCGATCGACTTCACATGGATTTTCCCGTGAGAGATTATCACTAATGATAATTTCTAGCATCGAGATACTTGAATTTGTAGGAATAGTCACTCCTGACATCTGAATACTAGATGATGATACATCGCCTTCTCTTGAGAAGTGACACGCCTGGGTTTTCCTAGCATTGAATTCGACCAAGTTCATGTCACCCCATTCTATTATTTTTGCCAAGTCGTCGTTAATTTTATTGACGTGAATGTTTCTTTGAATTTTCGTTTTTCGAGGTGGTATGGGGAGTCAGCAAGAGAAACTGGTATGAAGAGTACTGTCGTCCGCAAAACTAAGTATTTTTGTTTTTCTAATAAGCGAACAATTTCCCTATTGTTCCGCTTTGACAGTCGTCACAGACGGATTGCTCGAAACAGGTTGCGAACGCAAAAGGAGCAAAGAGCACGGCTAACTAGATAAACGTGACCGCGCTTTCAAACTCGCGCCGGACCCGTCATAAAAATGCGACGCCGACCGACGTCCGAACAATTACGGCGGGACGTCGGATGACGGCGACTTGATTCAATTTGGACGCCGCCCCAAGATTTGTTTTCCCAGTTATAAATCAGATTCCGACAATACCGATATCCATTATCGTTAGCCGCGCTGGATTGAGGACAGGGCCGGCTTCGGCCTCTTCAGTAGGGGAGATAACTGTATAGGAATGAATTGTAATCATGGCCTGCTTACAAAATTCCAAATGGTAATACCATCTGAAGGGACATTTTCACAAATAAATGCTCATAGGTCCGAAACTTGACTAGTTAGGTATACCTTGATGTACATAGAAAAAAAGCATATTTTGAAGCTTCCTGAATTTTAAATAATATACAGAATGTTCTATTTGAGATAGATAAACTTTCAGTCACTCTTCAAGCAAACGAAAAAACTTTGTTTTTTTACCACCCTGTAACGGAGATTAGGCTGAAGTGTGGGGAGCATTGAAGTATCACCTAACTCCAAACCAAATTTCGATACCATAGTATTCCTCAACTAAAAGATATCAGCATTTATAGAGGTCATGATTTCCGAAGAAAAAAAATTATTTTTTCGAAAACTGTAACAGATAGGTATAGGCAAATATAAAGTTGAGTTGTCGGGTTATTGTTGTAGATTCCCAAAATAATATTATATACAGGGTGTTCTATTTGAAAAATAAAAGTTGCTACTGCTTTTTAATAGAAGTGGCAACACCGCATCATCAAAAATATTTCAGTTGGGTAGAAAATGTCCGATTATGCTCTTCATTATATTTTTGAAGTGATCTGCTGTCGGGTTCAACAGAAACGTCTTATGTGCCATCCACCGTGAATCACCCTGTATATAATACTCTTTTTCTCTCTATCTGTTCGGATGGGGGTATGGTTTTCGAAACTTCATGAGGGTCCGACGGTGTACATGTGTCGAACCAGACGTAGGGATTATTTGAGTTACTCAAATCATCAATAGATCTTGTCTGACCCCAGTTTTAACACCGTCGCACCCTCATATGGTTTTAAAGACCATACCTCCATCCACACAACCACAGTTTTCACATTGTTATGATCAGAGATGCGGATCAAGGAGACAAGTTTGTCTGGTCTTATATAAACGAAGTGAAAACATCCATTTCTATATAACACCTGAACGGGCAGGACACATCCTTGAAGAATGGTGAGTTATATAATCATCAATAGTATCGGACCAATTTTCTTGTACCTAATAGATTCTAGAGTTGGATATTATGGGTGTGTTCGGGTTCACAACAAAAACATTCCAGGAACGGTTCGAAATAATTGTACTGTTGAGGCGTGAAGGGTTTGTCTCGAATATATCTACAATAATTGGGTAATATGGTTAATTTAAGTATTATGAACACCAGTATCTTTAACGAACAGATCTGGTTTTATCAATAGATCCATCAAACTCACAGATGACCACAATAGACCCAGTGAGCTGAAAAGGCTCACATCAGCCCTTCTTCAAAACGATTGTTCCTACCCCCGGAACCAGAGAACCAATCAACGCCAACGAACCCGCTTCTCGCATCCCAAACCCCCGAAAGACCCCGCTGAACGCCCGAAAGCTTTATTTCCTTTCATTCGAGAAATCACTGATAAAATGAACCGAATTCTGACAAAACACGACATTAAGACAGTTTTCACAGCAAACAATCAAATATCCTCTTTCCTGCGCTCACCTAAAGATATAATAGCCAACGAATCACAAGGAATATATGAAATTCCTTGTCACGACTGCCCGAGAACATACATAGATAGATACTTTATTTGGTCATGTTATGCAATTACATTTATGACAAGTCAAACCAATTGGTACAGAGTACACAGTGTAAAAATTCAATATTCAGGACTAGATTCGAACAATATACTAGATAATCGAAAACAGATCCATCGTATAATTGACTACGTATGCAAAAGCATGAGTAGCAAGTAGGATATAAAATTTTTTGTGGAGACAATAAGATCATAATAAAATATATACGCACATACATCAAAATACATACAAAAAACGCACTATAGTATTATATAAATAATAATAAAAGTACTGATAAATTTAAAATAAATTGTACATACTCCATGTACAGGTACATGTAATAAAAACTTATACTATGTCGAATTGAAAAAAACAAGAAACAGATATCTTATTGCTTTGTTTGCGATTATTATCAACTTCTAATGAAGTTTGTCGAGTTTCATATACTCTTCGATTGAATAAAAACAATTTTCAATCAATAATTTTTTTATTTTCTTCTTGAAGAGATGAGTGGCGAGATTTTGCAAATCGTCAGATAACTTGTTATAAATTTTAACATCGAGTGAGTTACAGGATGATGTTTTCAGTCTGAACTTATTAGGTCTCAACTGATTATTAAAACGGGTTGGATAAGTGTGGAAGTCGGAGTTTAACTTGAATTGACATTTTTTTTTATGTATTTCGAGGAGTGTCTGGAAAATGTATATGCAAGGAACTGACATGATTTGAAATTTAATGAACAAAGGCTTGCATGGTTGATCGTAGCGTGCACCACCAATTATTCTCAAAGCCCTCTTTTGAAGTCTGAATACTCTGATGGCATGGCTGGAATTTCCCCATAAAATGTTGCCGTAGGATATATGTGAGTGGAAGAGAGAATGGTATGTAGTTAACAGAACACTTTCAACTACAACATTTTTTAATTTACGTAAAAGGAAAAGTTGACTAGAGAGTCGAGTACACAGGCTATCTACATGATTAGTCCACTTGAGCCCATCATCTAGGGTAATCCCTAGTAACTTGACGGAGGATCCGTTTATATTTGATCTGTTAGGGGAAAAAATAATATTCTGAGTTTTATCTCTGTTCATTTTAAACTTGTTCATTGCGAACCAGTGCTCAGCTCTAGCCGCTGTGGTCACCATGCTCGTTTCGAGAGTAAGACTGTTCTGGGAAGAGTTTATGAGCGAGGTATCGTCAGCAAATGCGATACACATATCAGGCAGCAAGTAGTGAAAAATATCATTCACGTATAAAATGAATAATAGAGGTCCAAGAACAGACCCCTGTGGAACACCGTGTTCCATAATAGCTTTTTGCGACATAGATTCATTTGCCACTACAAATTGCTGACGATTCGTCAGGTATGACCTTATAATATTCAGTGGAATGCCTCTTATTCCATAGTGTTCGAGCTTTGCTAACAGAATTTTGTGGGAGACGCAGTCGAAGGCCTTGGACAAGTCACAGAGTGTAAGCCCTGTTTGCTCACCCGACTCAAAACCCTCGACCACCTTCTCTATCACTCTACCAACGGCTTGGGCAGTGGAGCAATTTGGTCTAAAGCCATGCTGACATGAATGAATTGTGTTATATTTGTGAAAAAGCGACATAGTCGATTCTTTAGAATTATTTCAATTATTTTACCTAAAATCGGTACTATGGAAATGGGTCTATAGTTGTCTGGTATGTCTCTGTCTCCTTTTTTGAAAATTGGTATAACCTTGGATACCTTAAAGCAATCTGGAAATATCCCACTGCTAAAGCACATATTGGTAAGAGTAGTTAAGGGTTCTATTAATATGTCAATGATCTCTCTCACTATCCTGCTACCCAAAAGGTATATATCCAGACAAGGGGAATCTTTAAGACTCCTTGTCGCTGATAAAACTTCATTTATTGTAGCCGGCTCAAGAAAAAAGGAATCTTTAGGTTTGAGAAAAGGATCTAAAAAGTTAGTTGCTTCTTGATTGCTCTGAGGTAAGCTTTCGAAAATGAGTTGTGCTGCTGTTGCGAAGAAATTGTTAAACTGATCCGAAGTTATGCTACTATCGGGAGATAATGCATGCAGAGCTTTTTTGTTTCTTTCGGAATTTATTAATTTCCAGCAATCTCTGCTTTTGTTCGCAGAGGAGGCTACAAATGAGCTGTAAGCTTTTTTTTTGCTGCAGCTATTTCTGACAAGTAATGATATTTTAGTTTTTTATATGCAATTTCATCTTTTGCTGTGCCTGTACAGTCGGCGACAACTTTCACAGCATGGACCTGTCTCCTCAATTCTGAGAGGTGTGCATTGAAAAACGGCACGGGCTTTTTATAGATAGTCTTTTGTTTTTTCTCAGGAAAGTTCCTACACATCGAATTGTGTAGTATATTGGTGAGGAGATTAGCCACAACATGTGGAGACTCTCCAGTGCTGTTTGAGATGTTCAAGTCGGTATCTAAGAGATCCATCCTAAGTTTCTCAAAACCTTTTTTCGTTATTGGTCTAGTGATCCTATAAGAATCGTTAGTATGATTTTCACAAACAATATGAATGAATTGGCCCAAGTGGTCTGACATGCAAAGATCAATCACTCCGGCTTTCCCCACATCTAAACAAGGAGTTGTCAGAATGTTGTCAATGCGACTGGATGAATTCAAAGACATTCTTGTGATTTCAAATATATTGACTTTCAGATCGTAGGATTTTATTGTCTCGTTCCAAATCTGAGAGAATTTATAGTCACTATTTAGATCTATGTTAAAATCTCCCGCTACAATTATATTTTCATACGAACTTGACACGAAATCCATCATGTCACAAAATTTTTTTATAAACAACTCGAACTGGCCATTACAACATGACCTATACACAGTGATTATAGCTATGTTATGAGGTTTTAGAACGATACCACAAAACTCGGCATGCATCTCTTCAGAAAAATTATTCAGATTAAGTACTTTGCAACTTAGATTAGATTTCAAAAATATACAAACTCCCCCATGGATAGAATTTTTCCTGCAGAAATAAGACTGTAGGATGAAGTTACCAAAGTTAATCATTTTCAAATTCATTTCATTTAACCAATGCTCGCTAATGCAAATGATATCGAAGTGATTTTCTTGAAGAAATAGCTCAAGACCATCTACTTTGTTGGATAATGATTGTATGTTAACATGCAATAAGGTAGCAAATTTAGTAATCTCCTCACTCAAATTACTTGAATTCGAAATCACTTGCTGATGATTTTCTCTTTCCTCCGGAATAAAAAACGCTGAACGCAAGCATCCTCCGGCCAGATTGATGGATTCATTGCCCGAGTAAAATGCTTGTCGTGAATAGTTACCTTAAAGGAAGAATATTTTTCGGGATGCTTGGATTGCAGAGATTCACAGGTGACCTCCGGAAAGTGGCAAGCCAAATATTGTTTGAGAACTTCTGGTGTAGTACTTGGACTAACTCTGGAAATATGAAGTACAGCCGGTTTGGGAACTCCTAACAAAATCGAGTTTGATTCGTTTGCCTTGGTACCAATGACTGCAGTTTTCTTATTTCTTCTTCCTCTGCTGCTGACTTTTTTCCATTCGTCGTGGCTGTTCACAATAGGAGTATTTGTGAGCGTCGTGGCAGCAATTTGTTTTTGTGCTTCTTTGATACCAGTGTTCAACTGTTCTGCAGTTATAACTCTGGGAGTAGTTGATTTGGTTGAGGTTTTGACCATATTGTTGTGAGAAATCATAGCTTGAGATGTACTGGGCTGTTGTGTTTCATTAATTTCAGCACTTTTTTTCACCAGTGAATTTCCAGAATCTGAAGATCTGGTGTTGTCGGACAGTGGACTCACAGTGTCAACACTGCAATTTGTAGAACCTCGAAAATTATTTTGGTTCAATAGTTTTATAATCAAATCTTTGTCCACTAATGCTTTTTCTTGCTCGCGATTTAGCTTCTTCAAGTAGGCTACTTCAATTTTGGCACACTTGAGGTCACTCATTTGCGATTGAGATGGAACTAACCTTACTTCGTCGTCGCATAATTTCTGATTGATTTCGCTCTGGGCCTCGTAAAATTCACCGTCTTCATAACTAATGGCTTTTATCGTATCCTCACTCAGTTTGAAATCGCTTGGCACTTTCTTTTTCATCAAAATATCGATCAATTCGCACTTTTTCAGTTTATCCAATTCACGGTAAACTAACTCGTCTCTCCCCATGTTGCCAACGACAGGATAGGACAGGATAGGACAGACGAACCGACGAGTATGGAACAGGTCCTACTAGCACGAACTAGCAGTACGTAATTCGGACATGACCTCGACTCTCTTCAAACTTCACCACGAAACCGGACACAAAATTGACTTCAACAACATGAAGACCATTGCCACAGCAAAAACACTCCATTCCAGAATCATTCACGAAGCAATAGAAATTGAAAAAGGGCCTCATAGTCTTAACAAACGGGGCGACTCACATAGACTTTCCAATTCCTGAAAACTTTTACTATCATATCGAACAAATCCCTCAATTAATCCTTTTCAAACAAGGCCCACATGGGGTCCGACCCATGTTTCAACAACGTCGGACTCTCATATAGCCGTAAATACCATCCCTCCATCCACATAACCACAGTCTTCACCTTGTCAAGATGAGAGCTGGGGGTTTAGGAGAGCTCGGCATCAAGTCGCGAAGGAGTCTTGAGAATGGCTCCAAAGTGGGAGCCGAAACGTCGACAGAAGAACGATTCCAGACGCGGTTCAACCGGAAATTCCAGTATTCATACAAATATATACCATTCTACGTTTCTCAAGAAACCATCAGCAACCAGCCACCTCTTGCTGAAATAAATTACAAAAATCAACAAACTATCTTCAAAATGATGAAACAAGCAATTTTAGTTTTTGAAATTGAATAACAAAAAACGAATACAAACCTCCTCACTAAATATTCATCATCCAGTATAGAAATTCAAATTTGACATGACAAGCCGAGATGAGATAGCAAAGATTGGAAAAAGATAAACAATAGTATGAAAATCAATAATGAAAAATCAGTAGTTGTATTGTGGAAAAAAAATAGTAATAGTATTTTTTTTATATGCAGATTCACACGAAAGGAAAGCCCTGTAATGTTCAAAGAACACTGCGTGAATCAGGGGATGGGAGATATGAATTAACATTCACTTTGAATTTCTGAAGCTTGTAAGCCCCAGGAAAAACCTCCTTCGGCAAGGAGTTCCAAAGCTCAGCTGTTCTATTGAAAAAATATCTATAGAAGACAGACAAGTCTCCGACCCTTCTACGATATTCCAATGAAGTAAGCGAGTTTGTGAGCGAAGAATCACCAACAAGACGAATTGCCTTTCTCTGAATAGAATCGAGAAGCCGCAATGAATGTTTTGTTGCCAAACTCCACACAAGAGAGTCAAATCAAATCGAAATATACTTTATTGTCTGAAGATTTGCATCTTATTGACAAAGTCCAAGAAATACAAATGTAGATATGAAATAGTATTAAAAATGTATATATAAAACACTATAATGTAAAATAACAGTCAAAAATAATAAATGAGTAAAAATTATTCTTAAAAAGATTCACTAAAATATTTCTCCAAACTATAATAGGGTCTGTCAACAGGTAGGTGTTTTACCGCCTTTTTGAAATGGATGTTGCTCAGATTCGCAGATCTTATTTCTAATGGTGAATGATTGAACAATTTACCACCATTATAGTATATAGAGTCTCTGATTAGATTGGAAGTCGGGATAGGAAGTCTGAAGGTATTAATGCTATTATGAGTAGCATATGGAGTAGAAACCAAGTTGCACCTCGATTTATGTTTATAGATAAGGCAAACCGTCTCAAGGATAAAAAGTGCGATGACTGTCAAAATTTTATTGGTAGCGGACAAATTCCTGCATGATACTCTGGGTTTGACTTCACGAAGACACCTTAGTGCCCTCTTCTGTAATATCAACACAGAAGAGAGAAGGGATGAGTGACATGCTCCCCAAAACGGTATTCCATATCGTAGCTGAGATTCAATAAGAGTATGATAAACGGTTTTTGCGATATGGAAACCAACTCATTGGAAACTACTCTCACTGCATAAAACCCGGAGGAAATCTTACTCTTAAGTTGTTTAAGGTGTTCATCAACCATATTCCAAGTATCTGAGAATTGCAGATCATTAGAAGCTGACGAGAAGTATTGTCGTATAGAAAGCCTTAATAAAAAACCTTTTCGGATTAAGGTCGCGAAATTGGCTTAAATATACACATTCGTTGACAATGGTTTGATGCACGTCTAAATGTTTTGGCAAATATCACACCCAGTAAATCGAATGTGTTATAAAAGAAGTGTCGTGGCTCTGATTAAAAAGTTGTTATATAAACCTTTGGTCGGGGAATTGGAAACAAGTCTCTGCTTGATCACGAAATTGTCAGATGTAGTCAGTAAAACGATTCTGCCCAATAGGGCAAGTAAATTCAGTGTTGTGGGGTTTTTATTTTGTAAGTATAGGTTTTATTGAATTATTGTCGATTTTTTAAGTGAATGTAAAATTTAATAAAGTTTGTATTTGTGTTTTCACCAACTAATTTCATCCTGGTTATCACAAAGACCATCTGAGCTAATTTAACCCCAAGGAAGGACCAAACTCCTACCTTCCTTCCCGACAGTATTTCTTCGCACAAAATAGAAATCCGAATTTCTGATTCGTCGGATCCGGCCCTGGTTCCATCCCACCGCCGCGCCGGAAGGGGGAGCCCGATATTCAATTGTTTTTATAGATCCGGAACGTGTGCCTGCCGATTGATTGTAATTGCATGTAATACAAGTCATCTCTCGAAACACGCCGTACTCGCTAATGCGATTAAGAGGAGCCGGTGATGCTGAATCCTAGGTTTTCGGCTGGAATTGGGGTGAGTGGGGCGCGGGTGTCCTTTGGCGGAATAATTGCTTTCCGGGCGATGGACTGGCTGGATGTTTATGAACGGAGGGCGGTGATTTTTCACGCCGAAATATGCTCGATTCGTGGATTTTTTTTGGTTCTGAGTTCGGTGGGATGGTCGGTGATCCGACAGAAAAACTGTTGATAATGAATAATAGTTTGAAAAACTAAAAAAACACGCTTTTATAGCTAACCGAACTAAAAAATAGAAAATAATTTTTAATTACAAAGAGCTTATATTACGGTAGTAGAAGGCTAAACAATCATTCATAGTCAATCAGCTCAAAATAAAATTATAATAAAATTTAAGTAATCAACAGAATAAAGTAATTCAGAGTAAAATCGTGGGGTGCTTGATATATTATATATTACAATCATTCTATCGGTAATTATCTTCGAGAGTAGACTTATGAAATGTAGTAAAATGCCCCCCACGCTTTTTACTCTGAATTACTTTATTCTGTTAATTACTTAAATTTTATTATAATTTTATTTTGAGCTGATTGACTATGAATGATTGTTTAGCCTTCTACTACCGTAATATAAACTCTTTGTAATTAAAAATTATTTTCTATTTTTTAGTTCGGTTAGCTATAAAAGTGTGTTTTTTGAGTTTTTTAAACTATTATTCATTTTTCATTTTTTAGTTCAATTTATCAATTAGTTTCTAGTGGAAATGTGATATTTCTTACGAATCATTCCGCAATCTCATCATTTCATTTAAAGCTTCACTATTGCATGGGGTACTTCCTGTTAACCTAGAGCAATCAAGTTCTTCAATCCGAATACCGTCTAAAGATCTTACACGACTAAGTGCTACATAGGCTTGTCCAGCAGCAAACAATCGCGAGCCTAGATAAATTACTGCATGATCAACTGTACAACCTTGCATCTTGTGAACGGTCGAAGCCCAACTCAGGATTATTGGCAACATTCGTCTTTCAGCAGTTCCGTGGCTGTATTTCGCTGGGAACTATATTATATGTTACATAAATATCATGTACAGTAATTTGCATGTATCAGACTCATGTACACCTACGCATGTAAGATAAGGAATGAACATTGTGAGAACGCAACTACCCTGAAAACGTTTCTGCCTCCGTTGTGCTGTGCCGAGTGCCCGAACGAAAGAACGAAAGAGTAAGTCCGAAACTGCAGGCATGCGCAGAACGCGCGCTAGCTCTATCTTTTTACTCCACTACAGAGGATCTATAAAAGAATTTATCAAGCCTGGTAGTCCTTATAAGGATAATGGAAAACTATGATCAAATTATTGCATTGTCATCGGTCCTTGATACGTATGCAAAGTTTCAAATTAATCAGACTTCTGGAAATTGGTGAAAATTATGCTCAAAGATTCCGTTACATAGATAGTTACAACCCGAGCTAATGAAAGCGTGTTAAAAAAAATAATAATAAAAAAAAGAATAAATTGAATAATTTCTCACTTGATTATCACGAACACGAAGGTAGACTTACAGTTATTTTCGAATGATGATAGGCATCAAACCAATCAACAACTGAGTGGATTTCCATCCAATCGCAGAGGATAAAAATCAATCTCTTGGGCTACTTATGAATAATGATAGAATTGACACCGCTGCCAAGAAACCGAAAAAATATAAATTATTCTGTATGCAGAGATTCGGCGAATAATGCTAGCATAGAACTGCTATACCTCAGATCCAAAATTAGCGATTAGAAAACAATTCAATTTCTTGTGTTATTTTTGTACAAAAACGTGTTTCCGGATTTCTAATATTGCCGGCAACTCTCAAACTTGTTACTATTATCATACAGCATTTTGGCATTGTGGTATAAATACTACAGAATCAGAAATTCAGGTCCTTAATATTGAGGGGTTAATCTTCAGAAATACTGAACTGAAAATGAAAATTTTTTCACTATCAGAAAGCTACACTATTCACGGGTGAAACGGGGTATATATTATTATAATTGCTCAAACATTCACTGAGAAATAAGGAAATCAAGTCTTAGAAAAGCGGGGAGATGCTGACTAAACGGTTTGTCATAGACGAATGTAATATTTACTATGTTGATCTCTATCAGTTCTACAAGAAAGTCCGTGGTACTATCTGTAGAGTAGGGAGGGTGAGTGTGGACCCACAGCACTCAGGCCACAATATGACCCATTATACATCCTCCCAAGGAATCGCCCTACTGGGACATTATCCATCTTGCCTTATCCAGGAAGGACGACAGGTCACCAGGGGACATCTCCTTAATATCGGCAGGTGTAGGCCTAGACTCACCGAACACACACTCTCTTATCGACGATAGCTCCAGACATTCACATAAGACATGCCTGACAGTTTCATCTTCCTGTCCACACATCCTGCATAGAGGTGTGTCCACTAGCCCCATAATATGGGGGTGTTTCCTTAGTTGATAGTGTCCAGTCAGAAATCCCACTGTTAAACGTAGGTTCTTCCTGGTCATCGCCAAATATTTATTCGGATCCAGCTTCCCAGGGTCGCCCAGGGTGATCCTGGCAAAACTGAATCCTTTGGTTACATCTCATCTCTGAAGGGATTGAGTATGGGTGTAACGTTTGGCTAGTTCCGCAATTGTCAAAGTCGTCAGTCCGTGGTCCTATATAACTAGCTTTTATATTCGAATGATCACAAAGGTTTTTTGTAAATCTATACATTTAAAATGCTTTGTGCTGAATAACTGACTGTTTTTTAGTCTATTTGTCATCATATTAAAGAACCGCTCACCCACATAATGAAAATTCTACGGAAATATGAGTTTGTCCTGAAGTGTTTAGAGAAGTTGCTGTCATACCACTAATAAAAAAAAAGGTGATGAGACTTTAATCACCAATTTTCCTAATAACGCACTACGCACCTAAGAAAATTTATCGAAAGAATTCTCAAGAAAAGACTTGTTGCTTGTTCAGCAAGATATAATCTGATATCTGACCACCAGTTTGGCTTCAGAGAAATTATCTTCACGCAAGGCGATCTGTTGTCACTTACCTCAAGGATATCTTCTGCTCTGGAAGAAATTTTGCCCGATATAGGTATGTATTTTAGGAATTAGAAATGATAGTCAGTTCAGAAGCTATCTACACAATAGATTCCGGTCTGTGAGAGTAGACGATGTAATTAGTCATTAACATTCTCACCCTACAAAAAAAAGAAAGAATCACGTAGTTCCAAAAATACAGAAAGCCATATGCCAACGAAGTTATCTTTGTAGAGCACGAAAATTGCGCACTACTGTAACGAAATATATACAAAAAAATAAGTTATCCACAGTTGGTTTAAAAAACACCAAAACAATATATTTTGGGACTATTACGACGAAACATTCCAGATATGACATAAAAGAATAAGTAAGGTTTGGCTCATTACCTTCTGATTCTTCTATTTAGAAAGTATGTATTCATTTCACCCTTCTCTTTATGACACTGTTAACAACACTTTCTCTTTTTTTATATGCAAATTCACACAAAAAGGAAACCCTTAATGTTCAAGAATTCCGTATGAATCAAGAGACAGGAGATACGAATTAATATTCACTTTGAATTTTTTGAGATTGTAAGCCTCAGGAAAAACCTCCTTCGGCAAGGAGTTCCAAAGCTCAGCTGTTCTATTGGAAAAAGATACCTGGATAAGAAAGGTTCGTCATGTCTCCAAATTCACAACGAAGGGGTGGGAATTCTGTACTCGTCGAGTCATCCGTGTAGGTATTGTCGATTGACAATAAGTCAGAAGAGCACAGACCGTGAAAATATATATATATAGAAGAGAGACAAGTCTCCGACCCTTCTACGATGTTCAAATGAAGTGAGCGAGTCTGTGAGCGAAGAATCACCAACAAGTCGGATTGCCTTTTTCTGAATGGAATCGAGAAGCCTCAATGAATGTTTTGGTGTCCACACATGAGAACTATATTCCATGACAGGCCGTATCTGAGCCTTGTAGATCATTACAAGCTGACAAGAAGTGAAGTAATTCTTCGCACGAAATAGAACTCCAAGCTACTGGAGAGCACCTCTAGCGATAGATCTCACATCGTTTACCCCATTCAATTATTTTTTCCAAGTCATCGTTAATTCTATTGAAGTGAATGTTACTCTGAATTTTTGTTTGTTGTGCTGGTATGGAAGAGTATGCAAAATTATGCACTAAACAAGATGTTTTCTCTAGCAAATCATTGTTTGAAAGCAGAAAATGAGTGAGCGCCAGTACCGAACCCTGTGGAGCACCTGCATTCGTTGAGGGATTATCAAACGATACTCCACCAACAACCAAATACAGATCAGACAAAAAACTCTTCAACAAAGCACATAACTGAGGAGGCAAACTATGAATTATACTTCCAATGTATCTCATGAATATACGTAACAAGTGTTTTTACACTCATCGCCTTGTCATATTTATACTAATGAGTATGAGTATGAGTTTAATGATCTGTATATAAATTGTTACTTTTCCCCAACACATAGCTATTATTATTATTATTATCATCGTTGGGGACGATCGAAATAAAGCCGTTTTCAATCTAAAAGATATCTTTACTCCACCCGACCCCAACCACTCACAACCCCATCAAAGAAACAACCAATCGAGTCGAATCGGCGATCTCTGAATTTATATTAATGCGTTTCTGAAAGACGGAATTTTCTTTGTCCCCATCCTCAGTAATCTCCAGAGGCCAGTGGAACCGGATCTGAGATGTTATCCGGAATTTTACGACGACAATATTATTAGGTCCGGCAATAAGATGATCCTTACTCGGTAACAATAACCGTGAGCGCCATTACCATATCAGAATGGTGGCCAAAGACGCAAACCCATAAACCTCGAGAATGTGTTCTATCACATTCGAGATAAGATCTGGACCGGCGGGTGGCGGGCTCTAGCAGTGGCATATTTAGGATTTGGCCTGGGGTCATGCATTCTTTATTAACTATCTCCACATATCACTGCCCATATGTCTGATATTAATATTATCTTGTAGTGTCCTGAGGATGACTCGACAAAAGTTGAAACGTCGGCAGATTGTTATAGAATTATGGAATTTTCAATTCAAATCAAAGAGACGTCTTGAATATGAAAGAAGGAAAATCGAAAATTTTCACAAACCTTCTTCATTAATAGGTACGTGTAAATCATTCATTTAAATATGGCAGTTTTTCCATCGAAAGTTTTTTCGTAGTTTTCCAATAGGGAGCTTAGAGTTATATGCCCTTTTGAAGGTTCAAATAATATATTTTGAATAGCTATATTCAAACTATTTTGAAAATTCGGGATTTTTCATACTTACTGCGTTCCAACATAGTATAAATATAGTTGTACATAACACCTATATCTCAAGTGCTGTAATGTTTATAAGCCTTTTGATGGTTTGTGATATTTGTTATATTTTTTCTTTCGAGAAATCGCACTGACAGTATACATACTTGATTACAAATGGGAAGTTCATCATCCAGATACGCCTCTATCGGAAAATATTCGAACTATTTCATCACGTAAAACAAAAACAAACTCCTGAATGTGAAATGACGATACACTTCTCTAACACATTCACACACTGATTAGTCTACACATTTGTTTTACACAGAACTTTGCCAACATTTGAAAAGCACAAAGTCAGTGCTCGGAATGGACCGGAACGTACCGGAACGCCGTTCCTGTTCGTAAGAAAAAATATAGATTCGTTCCGTTTCGTGAAAAGAAATACCGACTCGTTCCGTTTCGTAAAAAAAATAAAAAACTCTCTACTTTGCGGCTTCGTGAAGAATTTGCCTATAACAAGCAGTATAGAAGGTAGATACTGAAGTTGATATTGCCCTAGTTCCCTGTTTCACCGATTTTCGAATAAATATACGTTTTCTTGAGTTTTTTTTAATTGCCGGAAAAATTTGCGTTCCTTTTCGTGAATAAGTCCATTTCGAGCACTGCACAAAGTACAATACAAAATACAACGTAAACATATGTTTTTGACAGATTACGATCAGCTGATTACGGTTTGTTACGACATTTTTGAACAGACATCAACGCCCTCATCGGTAGAAATTCTTCCCAAATCTGCTGCAACACGATAAAAATGAATATCTGACTATATTGTAATTTACTACGTTGTATTCAATTTAGCTATCTAACAGCCGTTAAGGTAAGCGAAGGGGCATTATTATCCAGCTCTCTTTCGAAATATTCAAAAGATGTTACCAACTCTTGGCAGCGATAGTTAATAGGGGAGCCCAGGCGGGGATTTCTGGATTAACTAAAGCGCGGCAGATTAATATACAGGGGGATACCTTGTACCCGGTTAAGTACTTCCACCATATATGAGCCCTATATATATATATATATATATATATATATATATATATATATATATGGCTGCTTTTCAAGGATAAAGGATCAGATTAATCAGTAAAAAAAAATTGATCATCTGAAATTCTCGAGCGCGTCAGATTAAGGTAGGGTGAGTTAGTTACATCCTGAAATGTGTATATTACACTAATCTGACAATTCGAGAGTGACCTGAAGAAGGAAGAGGGCTACAAAGTTGTATTTTGTTGTATTTTTTACATTGAATATCCAACGTTTTAAAATTTTAAAAATTTAATTGCTTATAATCATTCTCTTATAAATACAAGTATTCTACTGAAAAAACATACACTTTTTTTATTTGCATGCTTTTTCCTGAGATTTTCAATTAATTAAGTTCAATGATTCGAAAAAATTAAAAAAAAATCAAATTGGCAGAATAGGCGAATTCCTCCTGATAATCGTCAGATTATGAGGCTGTAACGTCTAGGGCGTAAAGATGAACCATGTATATCAATCTGACTCGCATGCGTATTTCAAAATGACGAATTATTTTTTCACATTCTAATAAAGGCCGCGAGTCTGCGTCCCATCCAAACCGTCAGATTATTATGTAAGAGCTTTTTTTTAGGTTCACTTAACATTTTTTTTCATTTCCAACCGTTACGAACGACCACCCCCATCATGGAAACAATCAGTGGCAACTTCGAGAGTGCTGAACACACAAAATTCGTCCTTCTGATCAAACACCACTCACCCTCTTATTTACTCTTCTTCAACGTTTTTGAGCAGAAAAAAACTATCATTTTTTCGAAACATGCTTTTTTTCAAACCATAACCAATTTGTTGTGATGTCATAGTGCGATGACAGTCGAGAGTGATGTATTTGCAGTGTTGCCGCTTTCATTGTTATTGTTGAGA
Source organism: Zygogramma bicolorata (assembly GCA_032362365.1). Lineage (NCBI taxonomy): Eukaryota > Metazoa > Arthropoda > Insecta > Coleoptera > Chrysomelidae > Zygogramma > Zygogramma bicolorata. The sequence continues at coordinate 69,711 of JAVJAQ010002896.1, forward strand.
ACTGAATGTATTAATGTTGACTTTCAGAGAAAGTTGAATTTTTTGAAAAAGTAATGGTGTTATCTGCTTGGAAATGTTGAAAACAAGTGAATAAGAGAGTGAGTGGTGTTTGATCAGAAATAGGACGAATTTTCTGTATTCAAACAACAAAATGGACCTTTATCTCCGAAAATATACGAGACCGCCAAAAATTTCATTGGAATTTTTTGTGGATGAGATCGAGTTACGTATGTCCAACAAAAAAAAACAAAAAAAAGGTGCTCATAGCGACCGAAGTATTGCCTAGAATAATACTGGATACATGATATTTTAATATAAAGATTGGTTCAATGTGTGGAATTAATCCATACCATGCGTTGTGAAGCGCAATATTGATAATATATGGAGTGAATAGCTTATAACCTCACGAAACAAAAATCTGAATCTGGTTCAGATGGTGTAAACCTTTGAGGCGAGACGCCATCTTCTGAATAGCCAAAGACAAACTCCTTCCACACCAAGTAGAGGAGACCTCTAACAGCGGACACATCGTACGACAAAGAACTCAAGAACAGTTCTCAAAACGGATTCAATTTCGAACTCAATTCATTTTCATTTGTAAATTCCAAAAATGTAGGAAGTTCCTGACTAATTTCATGTTCTTCCCATTCAGAAGAAACACTTACAGTAACTTTTCGCAGTAGTCTAAAAAGCATGTCCCCCTACTTTTGTTGAGACTACAAATTAATCCTAAATATTTTCAGATTGTGCTTGGTGGAAACAAAAACGAAAACACAAAGACAATAATTTTCATAAATAACGTATAATTTCATTCAACGTTTCTCGAAGAATTGAACACGTCAAAGACACGTTCCACGCCAAGAAGGGCCACCTCATAAACTCCAAAATTTATGTCCAACACCGAAAAAATCAATTAGCCAAGAATTCCATTGAGATGGTGGAGAATGTCGTCCCATCCTCACTATTTATACGTTACCGGTCGCATCGGTATACCCATGAATGAGCAGTAGCTAGTCAGCCAGACGAAATATTGACCGGTTTCTCCATAAACGGGTTCTGAACCAGCGTGAAATTATGTGATTTATTGGATTTGGTAACTTGGTCAAAGATATTGTCTTGGAGTTGAGTTGGCGATCAAGATTCTCATACCAAAAGAGTGAAGGGTAAATATAATGTCGCAACTCGGTACCCGCTTGGCTTATTTCGAGAGGATTTTTCGCTGTTTCACCCAACTTTCGTTCATCCAAATAATGGAAGGACTCATTTGAAAACTTATTAAATATTTAATATGAAAAATGAGATAATGAATTGACATTGAATAGCTGACGAGAAATACAAAAAAAAAAAACACCAAAAACTTACAATATATTGTAACCAGCAGGATTGTCGAGAAGGAGATGTGCTGCATTCCATCCAGCTGTTTGGAATTTACGCAGTGACTTTAAGGGAAAATTTGAAAATCTGCCCTTCTATACTTGTATAGATTCCAGTATCAATTCCTAACAAAACTACGAAGGAATCTTATATGTATAAAAGTTTTGAAAATGAAAGCGGATTTGCTTCCCGAAATGTTAACAAAGATAAGTATCTTTAGCAACTAAAACAACCTGTTTCATTCATAAGTCGATTAGAAGTCTGCTATTCACACTTGTATAGATTTCAATAAACACTTGAAGTTTTTCATACTGTGATGGATTGACAAAACAAAAAACAAGCAAGAAAAAATAAGAGGCCAATTCACACAAAAAAATTTTTCGAATTGAACTGAACTTACTCTATATTCAACGCTTTACTCAAGTGGGATTGAATTTGATCCTACTTGAGGATGCTTTTGTTTAGTGAAACACTTGTTGCGGTTTTGTGAATCGGTGTTAGTGGGAATATAGTATTTTTTATGGAAGAGTTATCAATAAACTACTCTTCTATCTACCAATGAAGCACCGTAGGTTGATTCTGATAGAATTTTTCCTACCCATTTGCTATACAACACACTCTTAACTTCTATTGAATAAATGACATCGATAGGATTTATTATACCCACACAAGCAAAGAAAAAAACAGAGTCGTTCCCATTGGAATTTCACTCATTCATTTATTCTACTATTATAAAAAGGTAAAGTTTTCAACTTCGACCGTGCCATCAGTATTGATAGAACATCAAATTGTTCTTCATTTGCAATAACAGTGAATGCCTAAATATAGCGGTATCATTCTCATCAAGTCAGAGGTTGGCTGATATTTCGATTGGAACATGGGATCAAGAATTGATCCTTGAGGTATACCAGATTTATTTCGTGCTGCAACCAAGTCGGGTACATACATATACATAACCAGTAATGACGACTGTAGCTACATTGGTCAAAGTCGAAGAACTATTAATACTCGTTTCAAAGAACATATTTTTTTATGTAGTATAATATCACACCAACTAATACCAGACAATTCTGGTGGTGAACAAAATTATTAATGAGTGGACAAAACGAATCTCCTGTACCAGTTAATTTCGAAAGAACGCCCAAAACGAAAAACGAGTTGCTATCGTATACAAACATGAATGATCACTCGTGTGACATTGTTTGGTTTGAACAATGAAGAATAGATCATTATCTCGACGTTGAATAGGTAGAGGCGGTGTTCCCCTCCCATTAGTCTCACCTAGAAGAATTTCACAGTTATTTATTCCTCTGTCTCTAGAATTCGGGGTTAAGGTCAAAACAATCGAGTCACCCGAGTGTTTGATACACAGGGTTCATTCAGAAACATTCCGGAAAACGACTTGTTCTTGGGCAAATACTCAACTTGTAAATGTTCATCGACATCATGAAATTATTATCATTTATTTATGAAAATTGTCGAAAAATCAGCAACTGACAATGTAAAGATAAAATTTATTGTCCAATATTTTCACAATATTTTATATATTTTTTTTGGTGCTGATCTCTACCATTTTACTCTAGTCATTTGTCCAGAGGAAAGAAAATAAAGACTTTCTGAAAACTTGACACAATGGCAAAGAGTTTACTTTGAGACCAGTATAAGACTGCAACTCTACGATTTATTCCTTCTTCGATATTGTCAGTCAAGAATATACTTCATATACTTCAAATTTTGCATAAACAGAATAGATGGAAGACGTGTTTCGTATTTCATTGAAATTATTCGCCTAACGGGTTTTAAAAGGGGTAAACCAATGATCATAAGGATCTAAAACCTGAAGGAGGTGTTCTCTGCATGAAGTAGGCATCCGAAAAAAAAACGCAAAATTTGTATGGGGCAGCGTTCTTCTATCTACGTAAAATTTTGCAAAAAACAATTAACGTCCAACAAAGTGGACACAGGTCAGCTAGTATAAACGGAAAAAAATTATTTCAGCTTGCGAAATTACATAAATCAATGATTAGTAAATGAACCTATCAACTAGGTACTCGAAGTACAATCAAATTTGTTTTTGAGATCACTCAGACTACAGGAAAAATCCATATCCAAACCTCGACACATCAGATAGTGGTGAATAATAATCATATTTGATAGGTTTTCAATATCAATTTCAACAAAATATGTAAACAATACTCAATACAAATATTTGAAGTGAACTCGATAGCATTTCTGTTGGTTGAGAATCAATTTCAAGGAAACTGAATATTCTTTATGAATTATAGATTGTAACAATGACCATTCAGCCATGCGTAAAATTACTACAGGGCCGTGTCACTCTGAATAAACATATATCATATCAGTTGGGGCCATTTGTGAATTAATAGGACAGCTTATAATTTTTAATAAATATGCCGAAACGGAATTGGTGTCTTTTAATTACGTCGTTTCGAGATAATTGGATTAAAAACCGTATAATACGATAATTTGTATTAAAATATTATTGTCAGCTACGGGTACCTACATAAAACATTTCAATTCAACGTTATACGAAAAAAAATGTGTCGGTCGATGATAATGACTCAATTTCAGACTTCGAATGATATAAAAACTGGTCATTACCTAATGAAAACACGAGAATAATAGCCACTGAAAAACAAATATATAATTAAAACTTGAATGAGTGAGATTACGTAATTACAGTTTTGACGGAATAATAATGAAATACAACTGGTACCTACTCATAGATTCGAGTGAAATCTCGAAAATTGCCAACTGGAAAAAAAAGTCTTGCAATTTTCTGGAAAGCTGATAACTCAGAAAGTTACAACTATGAGATATCTATAGGTACAGGGTGTTACAAAGCATGATAAAACTTTTTGTAGACATCAATGTTCCAAAAAATATGACAAGTTCATTTCGAAGTTTAATGTAGGGGCTATAATGGATATCCTAAAACTATATGCAAAAAAAAAACATATTTTCAGTTAAAAAATGACTTTTACCTACAAGAATTTGGGATGGCTTTGGGTTCACCTTTTTCTCCACTTCTGAGTAATATTTATATGGAGTATTTTGAGGGTTCTTTCGTAGAAAGTTATCCAAATGGACAGAAAGTATAGTGGAGATATGTTGATGATGCTTTTGCTATATGTAGTCATAGCCGAAATAAACTTGACATTTGTTTGGGATTTGGGACACATTAACAAACAAAAACCAACAATAAATTTCACAACGGAAATAGAGGAGAACGATGAGCTTCCTTTCCTTGATGTAATGGTAAAGAAATCAATACTTCAAGTAGACAGAAGTGTATATTGAAAGAAAACACATAGGTACAACAAATATCTTCACTATAATTGAAACCACCACACAAGACTAAAAAATGGTATAATAAAATGTCTTCATGATAGAACAAAAATTGTATGCAAATGATTAGAAAAAAACGATAAAGAGGTTAATTTTATGAAATCATTTGAAAGAAAATGAATATCTAGAAAAATTTATAGAAAACACATTGACTGAAATTGAAAATCGCAACACATTCATCCCATAGTGAACACATTAAACCTGCACAAACTACACACCTTGTAACAAATATTAAGTATACCTTATGTCCCTCAACTATCTGAAAAGATAGAACGGATCGGCAACAGGTATAATGTTAGAACAAAATTGAAAATAAGAAATACCTGACGTTCAATAGTGACACATACTTAACCATCTAACATAACAGAAAACACAAAGAATTGCCATATTCAACATTTTTGTAAAAAGTTGAACTCTTTGTTGTATTCAATGAGACTTATTGGTCAGTATATTGACACAGATGTAATCCGAATGGTCTATCATTCAAATTCGGAATAAATTAGTAGGTATGGGAGCCTTAAAAACTATGCTGAAACTGAATTCAAGAAAATCATGTAGAGTTGTGAAGACAAATTCAGTATTCTTGAAATATTCACACTTGTAGGAGTCTATATACAAAAACTCTTATTATTCCTTTTCATATACAAACATCTCTTTGAAATAGTCCATCACAAAATCTGAAAACTAGAAATTTTGATTATTATGTGTACCCAAAACATAGAATGTTCGACAAACTCCCCACTAGTATCAAACAAAAGAACGAACTCGGTACACTCGAACGAACAGTCATTCTTTCTGACCCAACCCATCATGCTGGTGACGGTATTTCTGTTTTTGTATCATTTTGCATTAGGCACTGTAATTATTCTACAGAATTGAAGACATTTATTATAATTATCACCAAAAAATAAACGAGGTTTCATTTATTGAAGAGGTTTGGAGTTTTAAGAAAGAAAGTGGGTGTCTTTATCTTTTTTCTATGATCGGTACTGGGCTAGTGTTTGGTAGCTTTGATATTGTGTTAGCTGTTTTTGTAAAATTTGTTTTTTTTTATATGCAGATTCACACGGAAGGGGAGCCATGTGGTGTTCAAAGAACACCGCTTGAATCAAGGGACAGGAGATGCGAATTAACATTCACTTTGAATTTCTGCAGTTCGTAAGCCTCAGGAAAAACTTCTTTCGGCAAGGAGTTCCAAAGCTCAGCTGTTCTATTGAAAAAAGATCCTTGAGCAAGAGAGGTTCGACATGTACACCTTAGCGGAAATCTGCAAACTTCCGATCAGTAGAATGACATTTCAAATAAAAGACGAAGAGGTTAGAAAGTTTCGAAATAAGACAGGAAAGTGAATAATCAGTCACATTCTATCCTGAGAATAGATTAGAAACATGCACTTTTCCGAGTGAGAATATTTGCCAGAAGCATACTTGGGATGAAGGATTATATACACCTAATATATACATGAACAGCATTCCAAAAATACCATTGCAACATCTATTGCTATCTTGCTATCAGGATTACAAGCATGTTTTATTCCAATGCGCTTTGTTCAATTGACGTAAACAGGAGGAAAAGTAAATCAAATATTCGTTTTCTTGATGACCAAGATGCATATATTCCTGGTGCGCTCTCCGATTCGATATTGTTTCGTCAAAAACTCTAGACACGTTCAATCACATCCACGGAATTTCCTGCGATTTCCAGTAGATGGTGCAAGAATCGAATTCTGCCATCTTTTGACACTTGCATTCCAATTTATTCAAATATTGCTAGTTTTCCATAATTTTACTGTTTTTTTCAACCAGCTATTTGTCGTTTCCAGATCAATTCTCGACCGTAGTTTTCTTAGTTATTTCTCGTTTATCTGCCGTTGCTTTTGTTGTTTCCCGTTTGTTTGGTAATTAATTTGAGTGTTGTTTCAAATAATGTTCCATAATGGATATCAAACGCTGTTGTATTATTTGTGGACGAAATAATCAATCATCTATTCATCTATATCAAGTTCCGATGGTTAGTACGAAACATTCAAAACACGCGTGATCATTCTGACGCTGAAAAAAACAAAGTTCATCTTGCTCAGTTTTTACTTTGGTAGAAGTTATATTTGCGTTATTTGCTGATTGCTGTTCAGAATTTTCCAATTTAACATATTTATCCCAAGTTCTAGCATTAGTGACAATGCTTGTTATATGCCCAGAAAATGGATGCAATAACAAAAATTCAAAATCATGGAATGAAAGTTCTTCTGGGAGAGTGTTTTTAAATACTTCTTGTACAGCGCCATAATACCCTATACTATAGCGATCTTCTTAATGAATTGAAATTACTCAGGTTGAGATGGACTATGGGGAGTCCAATTCATTTCGAATTAAACACTGTAATGCTCAATCAACTGCATATTGACGAACTCTTTTTTTTTCATTTGATCGAACTCCACTACCTCTTACGTCGATTTCGATATTTGGAAGAATCTCATCAAATTATCTGAAGCAGCACCGAATAGTAAGAATTTCTATGAATTCTGATATTGATTTCTCATAACATCTTACCTCTAAACAGAAACGAATAAACATCAGAAATATATTTACGTCTACACAGAAACAGACAGACATAAAAAATATAGCTAATTCTTAGGTAAGAACTCGTGCAATTTTTGACAGAATTCGTGAATCTTTATTCTTCATTAGGTAGGTGTTGAAAAAAGAAAGTTAAACACTGACTTTGCACGAGTTGTTCTTGATAATTCGCTAATAGAAATTTCGTCAGACCTCATAATGCCATGTGCCTAGAATTGCCGCTTGACGCCATTTGTAAAGAAATTTCAAGAATGTGAATTTCCCTGGATGTCATTATCATGTGAGCCGTAGGTCTAGCGTTTTTGACGAAAACATTAATATTGTACTGGTATAGAAGTCATTTCACTGAGAATATATGCAACTTGTTGATGACATTGTCTATTCAGAAAAAACCCAAACGACTTCGGAATCATCACGAAAAGGGCACAAGAGAAAGCTATCGTCACACTTCGTTAATTCCATGAACACACTCAACACACAGGTATTCATCTCTGAAGATTTCCCACGTTGGCTATTCAATTCTTGCTTCTTCAACGCTGTTTACATTGACAAATAAGTCATAATAAATTTCCTCTTCTGGCCAAAAAACCACACGACACCGATTCTTAATCCCTTTATAAAAAATCACTTGTCTGGAGAGCCATTTTTATTTATTATCAGATTCCCCTGCACCCTTGTTTTTGGTTACCTGGCAGTGTGGCCCTTGAAGAAACACAAGGACTCCTCAACTTGACAAATTGGCTGATTATAATTTTTAATCAGTGACTAAACAAGCCTAAATATAAACACGGCCCGCTACCGACTAGTAAATCTTGCTAGTCCCTTCTGATAGGGGATAAGGGCCAGACGCAAATTAAGAAGGTTGCACTCTGTCTTTAATCTTGTGCCGCTTCATGTTTTCCCCGTCGTCGGTACTTGACGTCTTGAAGCGGTTGGCTTTATGATTTTGTTTAGAATTCGTGCCTTTATGGGTTTATTAAGGGTGGAGTTGTTGAAAAAGGCTTTTAGAAGAAGGCGTCAGTTCAATGGTTTATCTGGTGATGGTGATGGTAATATTGATGTGATAAACGAGAACAGGCCACATTAGCTTTTTTCTTTGATTTTATGGGGTTTTAACCCTCTCGTTTGGAGTAAAATGGAACATGTTTATTTTCTCATTCACGAGAATCGTATTCATTTCATATTCAACATGATCATTTCTTTCAATGCGAAACACTAATGAAAACGTTAAACTCTAGGCTTGTCCGGAAAATGATAGTGAGGCTTATATTCAATATGATTTACAGGGACAATTACCGCTATTTCTTTATAGAGAAGAAGATCTTAACAGTTCCTTTCATATATATTTTGAAATGTATAATGTTTGCTGGCAAAACTCAAATCTCTTCACGGAAAACGCTACTGTACATAGTTATAATACCAGGAATGGAGAGTTATTGGGAATTCCTCAACATCGTATGACCCTGTTTTAGAAATCTCCACTATCTATCTCGTGCTTCAACAAGTTACCAGATGAATTTGAAAGGGACTCGAATCATTTGAAATTTCACAACGATGTTAAAAACCTCCTAATACAATTTCTCAAACAACTCTAACACATTTTAATGCCTTGTTGTTATCTTTTAGCAAAATCGAATTGAATCACATATATTGCTTGTTTATTTCTTGTGAGGAATGATAATTAATTTGAGACTATATATGTTCACATATACGTGTTTTATCGATATTTTCAAAGTCTTTAAATTTTGTGAATATTAACCATATATTTAGTTTCTTCTCCTGTTTTTTGACTATGTTTCCTGAATGTTATGCTTATTTGACTAATTGTCCACTTTTGTTTTTATTACATATTTACCTTGACCACATATACCAAGTGTATCACAATTGGTTAATAAATATTATTATTATCCTCCTGGCAGTGATAATTTTGACAACTGACGGCTCTTTGCCATGAAATTAACATCTATCATTATTATTGAATCATACGTGATAAATAGGGCCTAGTTATGCATCATTATCTCATTTTTAATTACTGCCAAGAAAAAAAATTGAACCAAGAATGCATTAAAATATTTGAATATTTGATTGTGACTGAATATCCAAACTTTGCATACCTAAATGCTTGTACAGAAATACACAAGTTCAATTTGATATCATGATTATAATAGTGACTCTGAATCATAATCGTAATTTATTTATATAAATAGAAGCAATTTCATTCGAAATCAAATGTATTCCCAATATGAGTAAGCCATGTCTACGCTGAAAATATAATTGAAAAATACGAGCCAAGTCATATTACGTACTTTAGCTGCACTGATTCATCAAGTTTATTCATGACTATTTTGTGGAATTGATATTCAAGAAATTTGATATCGTTTGTGAATCATTAGGAATATTATAATATTCGAAAATAGTCGTGAGAGTGAAAACTATTCTTCCACTAGAACTAGTAACTTAGCATAGAATAATTGAACTTTCAATTGGATGTTCATTCAATTTGAGAATTGATATTTTGTTCTCAGATCGAAGCATTCATAGCAGACTAATGAAAATACAATATTGGTCCACATCTTCATTTACGAGCCACTGACACTTCACTATCACTATTTCATCATGTTTAAAAAAAGATATGTTGTATCCTTTGTTGCTTTGAGTACGGATCTTGTGGGGCCTTGTTGTTTCAATGGATTACTGGCCATTAAGGTCGTTGTTGGTATGTTCCGTTGATACTGACTTCACTCAATGTTTGCAGAGAATTCGTTATTTTTCGTATCAGGTGAACCTGAAATATACAGGAATTTGAGGTTATATTTACTGTAGGTGGAATCAGGATTACTCCTAGGATTATTCGAAGAGCTCATTGCTGAAATAAAAGACTCACCAGATGTCCAAGTCGTCATTGTGATTAGATTTGATTGAATACAAGTGCACCTTTTTGTGTCGTTTGTGTTTATTGAAATGTTTCACAAGAATACCAGGAAGCGGCAGGACTAGTAGGAAAGGTTTTATCAACGTAGACAACAAAAATACCGTGCTGAAAATATAGCTTGTATTTCTATGCAACTAAAGTCGGTACAATGGTAGTTTCCTGGCTGAATCTATTCATTTTGTCGACGCTTACACAATAAACTGAATCAAATGTGACAGAACAACTGTTAAATCTATAATCTAATCCAAAGCCTATCTTGACGTACTCTGAAAGGCTAATGGTGGATTCATGCAGCAATCGTAACTCGGAATTCGCAAGTCGTAAGGAAGAAGTTGAGTCGATATCTTTCAATGAAAACGTTCATGCAGGTATATTAAGTCGGAATTCGTAAGATATTGAACAAATTTCCACTCTTACGATTCAACAGCTCTTGAGATTGCTGCATGAATGGTTTATATTTTGTTGCGAGTTCCGATTTCCGAGCTACGATTGTTGCATGAATCCACCATAAAACAAAGAATGCCAAATAATTTGTTGAAGTGCTCGATTGGTATTGCTAATCAATGAAGTTTTCGATGAAAAATGGAAATTTATCGATTGAATTTTGAGGTCTTTTAGGTATTACTTTCAAAAAATTCATATCTCTCCATATAGAGATAGAAACACAAATGAAATCATAGAAAACGATATATCAGGTGACCAAGGAGAGTTTTCGAATTTTATCAATTGTAAAGAAGTTAATTCAAAATTTCTTGGTTTGGTTAGGAGTAGTGATGACGTATATGACAAGCCTCATATTAATGAAAAAGTTATGCCGTTCCAAGAAAAAGTGACCCAGTGCCTGTCGCCGCCATATTACTCCAGTCTATGACGGTAAAAAAAGTGTAAACTGTGTATTTATCCCATACAGCACCGGTTCGTATGAAAATTTGGATATAGGTTCTACATACCCTCTATTTCAAAATCTACCCTGTGCCGAAGGTTGCTTTTTTGGAGGGGAGGGTAAAAACCACCTCTATTCGAAAAAAAAATATATTAAAATTTTAGATTGGAGCATGTAATAAACTGAAATCATATTTATATCAGTAAAATCAATCAATTGATAATTTTTAATATAATTTATGGCTCAGTAATCAGTGTCATCCCTTAACACCTCTCCTTATGACAGAATATCATCAGAAAATAATAATTAACATGTTATTCGGCAGTTATCCAACTTATTCAGTATCTATTTGCATTTAATTTGAGATTTAGCTTCTATCTACCATCTACTTCAAAGTTGAGGTTGAGCCTGGGGTTGATTTTCATTCATCAGAGGTGAAAACTACCCCTATTCAAAAAAAAAAAAATACAAAATACTAGTTTTGAGCGTGCGTGCGTAAATACGTTGAACAACCTAATGATACCTAATTTCCAGATGCCCTGTCCCCACCAAGACATCTGACGGTCCTTTAGTAGCACCCGCTGCTATAAATCCTACCCAACATCCCTCGATACCTCAGTTCGATCTAAGGAGTAGGCAGATTGAGACCTTAGAAAGAACTCGTGACGAGACCTGGGGAGTAGGCAGATTGAGGCCCCGGCGTCAAGTCACAAACCCTTGCCCCCTGTGACAACACCTGAGGAGTAGGCAGATTGAGACCTCAGCGTGAAGTCACATTTACCTCTTGAAAATGGCTCCAAAATCGGAGTCGAAACGTCGAGAACAAAACTCCTGACGCGGTTCAACCCGAACTCAACGACAACACACAACTGACCGCGGAAACCTATCCGAACACATATATATATATATATATATATATATATATATATATATATATATATATATATACATAAAGTTCCACTAGGCCTAAAATATAGTTATTATGTGTATTCTTCAATATACTAATGTACATACCCTAATTTCTACAAAAACCGAACCCCCACAATCTTTAACTGGCCTTACCTTACTCTATTTTCATTCTGCAGAAAAAAAAAGAAACACCAAAGAAGAAGAATAACCTTCAATTTTTTACTCTAGAAAATTTTGCATGTGATCAATACTTTTCGAGTTATTTCGAAGAAATGGAGATTTTTCGCTGAATTACGTATATGATTTTTTCTCTTAAATCTCAATTTTTTCCAAAACTACGTACTTTCAATCGATGAAAAACTCAGAACTCATTATTAGAACATGAATGAAGTGAATTATGGAGTAACAACGATTTTTTTCAAGGGGGGGAGAGGATGAGTTATTCACAATTTTTTTTTAACGAAAAAATAGGATTCAACATTATTTCCTTCATACCTCGGTCAGTTTTGATGCTAGAAACTTTTGTAAAAAACAAAGATAAAGGATTTTCGAAGGACTTCAAAAAAGGTCCAATGAGTTTTTTCCGAAACATGCATTGGTTTTTGGTTATTGTACATAGAAACTTTCCATTTTGGCGTTTGAAAATACCAATCAACTTTCAACAAGGAATTATTCAGTTTGTTGTGGGTTTGCATACATCACAAATAAACGATCGCCTTTGTTTTTTTAAAAGCTATAATTCTGCTCTCTGCAGGTTTTTCGATTAGATGCATATTTTTCCAGTTATTCGCGAAAAAGGATCTGGACACGTGTTTTTTTTGCCTGAAAACCGACAATTTTACTCGCGAATTATTCGAAAAGTATTGCTTTTTCAGAAAAAACTTCATTGAACAAAAAGTGCTTAGAATTAGTCAATCTATTGATTTGTGCACTTATTTCCAATTTTGATTTTTTCACCCTCAAGAATGGGTGGCATCCACCCCCAGGCAGAAAGCAACCCTCGGCACAGGGTAGATTTTGAAAAATAGGGTATGTAGAAGATCCTGAATCCAAATTTTCATGCGAATCGGTGCTATATGGGATAAATACACGGGAAAATGGTCATAGACTGGACTATATAGGCAGGGGAGTAGCTGGACTTTTTCCTCCTTTTTGTAAATGAAACCAACGTCTCTAAATGATATATACGAACCTATCAAAAAGGAGTGTTTGTATTTTTTTTTATTTTTCTTCTTTCATAGAAGTTGTAACTCTATTTTATTATTCAGAGAAGAAAAAGACAAAAAATCATTAATCAAACTTCATTCTGTCCACAAAAATATCCAAGTTTCTTACTAAACGATACCAATATTGTGAATAGGTGTGATGCTACTAGAGTAAAGAAGTCCCCCCCTCAACCCGCCAAACTCTTCTTGGTACTCCCACAACAACATTTCCATTCACCATCTTCAAATCATTCGAAACTGCCCGCAGAGCTTGCCAGTAGAGTTATAATCGTAAACGATTTTTGACAAACTCCAAGAGTTTATGCATCAAATAAAAAACATTCAGTATTTATGCATCCTGTGTGATAACGAAAAGCAGTGAGATAAATGAAATATAAATCTTTTAATTTGTCACTGTTTCTTGGGCATTATTTCTCGCGTAGGAGTATTTACTGTGGAAATATGTTAATCGGATTGTATTTGGGACTGCCACTTGCTTCTGTATATTTATTAACTCGGAGTTACCTAGTCTTTATTCACTTATTAATTGGTGATTTTTATGCCGATGGCTTTCTGTCAACATAAATATATTTTTTGGGAGGGAGTTGGTCCATTCATGAGAGAGATGTAATTAAAGATACAATCGGAATCTTCTCTCAGTATATAATGAAGTGGAATATCCGGAAGATATATTTCAAATGAGAAATTTACGAACACGATGAAGGTGATCAAATGAGTTTGATTCAATTAAAAAATAAAAGGTATAACACCTCCTGGTAACGCCAAGTTCAGTATCACTACTTTTATTCGGGTTTGAAGGCCGTCGTTTTTTGGAATTTCTTCTTCTTCTTCTTCTTCTTCTTGCCAAGTTCATTTCATTTGATGTACAGTATTACTTTCCGAGCATTCCACCAGATGAAACCATTACCCTAGTTGAAAGACTGTTAGATAAATGTTGTACAATCTGGTGACAAGGCAGGAAATTCTAGACTTGCTTACTGTGTGTCTGTCACAGAATTATTTTCAATTCAACGACACGTTTTATTCATCCTGTAAAGGTCTGATAATGGGAAACGCACTGAGTCCCCTATTGGCAGAAATTTTCATGGATGATTTGGAATAGAAAATCCATAGTAACCCACTGGTCGGTAATTTCGTTTATTGGAATAGGTTCGTGAACGACATTTTAGCATGTTACACAGGAACAAAGAGGCAACTGGATAAGTCACTATGGAGATGGAAGAAAATAATGAAAATCAATTTTCTGGATTTGACTATAACAAAAATTAGGGATAAACATGATTTCACAATTTTTAGAAAACCTTCGCATACAGATATTGTAATTCACAATTCATCTACCCATCGTCACCAATATGAAACGGCAGCATTTAACAGTATGATTCACAGACTGGTAAATGTTCCTTTATCAGACACAAATTTCGAAAAAGAACTGATTATTATCAAACAAATTGCTATTAACAACGGTTAAAATAGTGATTTAGTAGACACTTTATTGTCTAAAAAGCTGTGTAGTCAAGTCCTGAAAAAAATTTACTCAGTTACAACGAATTATGATGAGAATTACAGAACGTTGACCTAATTAGGTCAACCAAGTACGAAAATTTCTAATTTTTTGAAACAGAAAGATTTGAAGGTTGCATATAAAACAAAGGATAATTTGAACTCCTATATCAAAAACAACAAAGATAGAAGTTCAGTATCAGATTACAGAGGGACATAAGTTCAACCACGAATTTGAAATTTTTCATTTCCCAGGGAAAGGTTTGAAATTCAATCTCTTGGAGAGTTTGGAAATTATTAAGTGTAAACATTCACAGTTCCTAATGAATGATCAGACGGAGTTGAATAATTCGCCTCTGTTGAATATGTTCTTTCCAGGAAATTGTACTGATAAGGATATGACGTCGGACCATTAATTGATCTATTAATTGGTTGTCGGACTATATTCTTATTTACCGTCTGATATAATGTTGTATAAATTCGAAATGTAACAGGGTTAGGATTACTTTAGTTCCTGTTTGAGGAAGCTATTGTATAGCAAAACACGTGTCGCGGTTTAGTAAACCCTAATATGTGATCTTACAGGCAACGGTATATTATTTGTAAAAAAACATTACTATTTTCTCCAACCTCCTGAATATGACCTTCTTATTTTCACTTACTTTTTCAGAGAAGAAGGCTATTTCAGGATATTGCTTGGTTGGTATGGTTATTGTACCTAAATGTAGGAAATTCGCCCTAGTACAAAAAATGAGATGACTATTCAACCGCTGTAGAAAAATATCTGCCTACGAGCAATTTTCGGTATCTGTAGTGACTCTTTCCCAAAAGTTATATCAATTCTAATTTGAATTATCAACAAACAGTCACATCCACACTACATTTTGAATTCTTACAACTGAAATGAATAATGTTGACCACGTCAGTAATCTGTCAAGAGTTGGACAATGAAATTTTTAATTCAAATTCATTCGTTTGAAAAATATCGAGCACAACATGAATTCATGTAGCAGAATATTTACTTATTGACTGAAAAATATATATTGATAATGATTCTTTTTTCAACAAAATTGCCAGCAACTCTTTGTTTCGAAAACATCTATTTTTTTGTACTCAAAAAACAATAGCATATTGTTTACCAGGTAGGACGAGGGTGAAGATTGTTAAGTCGAGAAATACAGAGTTCAGGAATTTGGCCTTTCATACGGGGAAAAACATACTATTTTTCCTCAAATCGTTTTAAATCCGACAGATATCAATCAATTTCGAAAAAATCGCAAAAAATTTCATTCACAAATGAATGGTGATTTGAAATTCGTAATAAAATTACTTGGGTTAGTATGGGAACTGTTTTCAATCATTTATGTTGAACACTAACAACTCTAAGGAAATAACATTTCTACAATAAGGAAATCTTGACTTGTTCTTCAAGAAATTTTATCTGGAATGTCAGAATTTTCTTGCGATTCGTGGATTCGTGGAACTATATTGTGTTATTCTCACTAGACAGTTCACTATCAATGTACATTTTTCACTCAATTATAGGAAATATTCTGGATATTCTGCTACAAGACTTCAATTTGTGATCAATATTTATCAGAAACTTCTACTGCAGATCATTGTTAGGCATGGAGGAATAACTGTTAGGACAAGTTAATAACTGTACTGCAAGGAATAGTTATTTGTGTTACAAGGCAGCAAAGTAGTCAATGTATTTTGCTGCCGAGTTGAACATATAATTTTTTTCTGTTTGTTTATAATATATGTAGAATTTACGATGCAGAAAAACTCAAAGTCGTCTCCACAATTCAATATTTGAAAGATGTCACTACGGTAATTCAGTACATGTTTCGAACCTACATAGGTTCATCATCAGCTGAATTTACATTGAATTCTACAATAAAGGAAGAGTAATATAATATTAGTTGATAAATGATGTATAAAATTTACTCACATGGAGATGAAAAAAAAAAAAAGGAAATTCACATGGTGCCGTTCAAAAAGACATTGAAAAAATATTGTACCTAGTGAAATTGTGAGTAACTTTTAATTAGGGGAATTTGGGACATCCCTAACACAATAAATACATTAAAGATTGGGAGGCTTGGAGCCCTTATGCCCAATATGCAATATTAGAAAAATCCACATTAAAGAAAACTTTGGAAAAACACTACCGTTCACAGATTGAATTGAGTAGGAAATGGAGGAACGGTAGTGTTTTTCCAAAGTTTTCTTTAATGTGGATTTTTCTAATATTGCATATTGGGCATAAGGGCTCCAAGCCTCCCCATCTTTAATGTATTTATTGTGTTAGGGATGTCCCAAATTCCCCTAATTACAAATTACTCACAATTTCACTAGGTACAATATTTTTTCAATGTCTTTTTGAACTTCACCATGTGAATTTCCTTTTTTTTTCATCTCCATGTAAGTAAATTTTATACTTCATTTATCAACTAATATTATATTACTCTTCCTTTATTGTAGAATTCAATGTAAATTCAGCTGATGATGAACCTCTGTAGGTTCGAAACATGTACTGAATTGCCGTACTGACATCTTTCAAATATTAAATTGTGGAGACGACTTTGAGTTTTTCTGCATCGTAAATCTACTACACTCCACTTTCAGATACAATGGACTTCTACCACAGGTTATATATATGTAGAACATCGTATTTGCAAATTATTGCAATTCTCAAATTCTTTTTATCTTTTATCTTATCTTTTTTCCTGTAGTGATAAATTGAAACAAAATTTGATAGAATTCGCAAGTGTTGGAATGGTTGGTTGCTATGGAAATGTATATGTTTATAGTAATTATAATTTGACAACATTGTGGACAGTCCAGACCAATCTGCAAAGTATTACTTTTGCTGTCTAGATAGGGAAAGTGATACTTTGCTGATTGACATGTGTCTGCAAAATCATTGTTTTCTATCAATCGGAGAAAAATCTTTTCTTCACAGCTGTGTTGAACTGTCACTACAATTTCTTGACAGAATGTTGGTGATAATTCAGCAGATTTCATCACAAAACTGAACAGGATACTAATTTTTGATCCTCATTCTGAACGATTTGAGAAAAAATAGTGCGTATATGTCATAATACTTATCCGGGAATGTAAGGCCTTTCCTACTGGGTGAACAATATACTTTCTCATGCAACCAGGCGCGAAACAACCATTTTATAATAATGATAATAATAGCTTCTTTATTGAGTTCAGAAATATTTCAGTACATCAAATGCAGATACGTTGGCGACATTCGACATAGGGACGTTCTTCCATGTAACCAACAAAAAAAAATTATGAAGATATTTCAGGAACAAAGATAATGATATTTCGCAGCAGTAACAGGGGCCGCAAAATATTTTTTCGGAAAATTTGCATTTCATGAGACTTATACACTACACTTATTCTACGGCTTTAACAGATAATAGCGAAATGATCGAACAAAAAACATGAACTTCAGATTTAATGTCATAAAATTTTTTAAATATGTACAATTGAATAAACACCTAGAGCACTCATTACTTGAAATGAGGGACCTGACTTATTGTGTAATGATAACTACAACTGTATCACAATCAATTCATTGTGCCATTAGGTGAGAGAATGAATTGAAGACATACGATATACCTCATTGATCTGTCAAGAAGAGTTAAGATAGAGCCGTCTACTGTTATAGTCGTGTACAAACAATTCATTTGCAACCATATATGTAATGCTGCCATAACTGTCACGCACATTGTGAAAGTTTGGTATCAAAAATGAATTCTATTCATTATATGTTCAGGAACTTGAGGACTGTGTTGAATACAGTTGAGCTCTCTGTTTTTTACTTTGCACAAGTAGAATCTAGGTTGCGGTATGGTATCTGCTGCGGGGCAACTCCACTATGGCTGAAACTATTTTTATTACTCAGAAATCCCCAGAAGAGATTCTTGTAGAAAAGCATTTACCACACATCGTATCTTAACTCTTGCAAGCATATTGATTTGTGAAATATCGGTCTATGTATTGAAAAATTTTAGCAATTTCAATTCGAACAAAGATATACACGATATGAATACTCGTCGGAAAAATGAAATCCATACACTGGTTCCTAAGTATAAAACAACTCAAAATTCTCCGAACTATTGTGGACCAAGAATGTTTAACCATTTACCAAATTTCATCAAAGCTAGTAAAAGTCTGAGGAAATTTAAATTCAATCTGGAAAATTTTCTCATTGATAAATGTTTTTATACCGTCAAGGAATATTTTTTATTGAAGTAATAGTACTTAGTAGATATTTTACTTTTTTCTTTGTATGTGACTAGTCTAACACTTAGGTTTCAATATTAGTTAACCATGCAATTTTCTGGGTGCCTCCTCAACTGACCATTCCTATACAAAATGTATTTTTGTCTCTTAAGGAAAATGAAGGAAAAAAATAGTAACGTCATCGTTTATAGACTCTATCTGACATTTATTTATTTATTTATATTGGTGACAATTGTATACAATTGTATATATATATATATATATATATATATATATATATATATATATATATATATATATATATATATTGATTATTCTGAGAAAACCGCGTTCAGATATGTTCAGAACGAAACAGAGATTTATTAATTTTAATCGGAATATGATGGTTGTAAATAAAATTGTATACAGACCTTGGTAGAAAGTTTCATTCCTGTCTTGAGATCATAGCTAATCTCGACGCTTTGCGTCTCGGTTAACTAACTGACCTCACGACAGGAATGAATCACTTCCCACCCTGGTGTGTAATATACTAATCCTATTTCTGACATGGGTATACCCTTGAGAGGATAGGTGCGCCCATGAGTCCAGATCTATATTTTCACTAACAACTACTTTGATTGATTCACCCGTTCATTTAGTTCCATTTCCACTCGTCGAAAGACTTACTACCGACCAGGAAATGTTTATACCATTCGACTATCTGTCGTTAAAACGTATCTGTCAGAGAACCCGTAAAGATAAAGGCGGAGATACGGAATCCGCGCCGAAGTTCAGAAATAAAACTCGCTCTCGCTCTCAAGTGTCGGTAATGGTAATCTCTGCACATAATTTACAAAGTGGGAGCCCTAAAAAACGGCCGTAATCACGCCTCTCTATTAAAGCTCGAAGCTCACTAGCGAAGTGACTGCTTTCGTGCATTAATTTTCACGCTGCCATATAAGGAGAACAACATGGCGCTTGTAGACCGCACACTGTCTACGCATTTGCATTTGAATGCTGGGATATTGGACCATCTACTGGTTCTGTGATATCCCACGAAGTGCGTGAGTACGTACAGACAGATTGGGTTGCAGGGAATGCTTCATCTCGTGTTTCGGAAAAATGTTGCTTCTGACACCTCTTTCTGCGCCAATGAAGTAGCAGTTATTCAAGAAATTGTGTGAATTGGTGAAGAACATAACAAAAGAACTTGCTTATAAGAGCTTCGCTTTTATTCTACGAGAAATGATTAGGTAGTCTCAAAGTACACCAAGATAACGACACCAGCCATCTAAACAACAAAAGTACCTCTTTGGGACGTCTTTAAAACATCCCGATGTTTCTGGTGCGGTCAAAGTCGGAACTTAGTACGTCCCAGGGACCTCCCGAGGATATACTGACAGATATACACTCATATAAGGTTATCCAAAATTAAAAAACTTCCTCAATATATACAGATTTCTTCCAAAAACTCTATTTCAAGCTGATCTCCTGTGAACGAACTGGCATATTGATGATATATACATCCACATGACTACTGAATCAAGCCTTGGTAGTGATGAGGAAAATGATTATTCTGGTGAAGAGAAGGGAGTTTTGGAAAATTGATTTTTGTGTCGTGCAAAGAAGGTTCTTTATGACACCACTTTCTGAACAGATGATGTAACAGTTATTCAAGAAATTTAGAAAATTTTTAAAAATAGGTGAGGAACATAACAATGAAACGAGCTTATAAAACCTTTGTTTTCATTTGTTGAAAAAATCTTAGCTAAATTCTCAAAGTATGAAAAGTTAACGGGACCACCCTTCCAAACAACGAAATAACATCTTTGAGACGTCCCTTAGACCTCCCGATGTTTCTGGTACACTCAGCATTGGAACCTGGTACGGCCCAGTGACCTCACAAGGACATACTGACAGATATACACTCATATAAGTATATCCAAAATTGGAAAAACTTTCTCACTAGTTACAAATATCTTCGAAAAAGTCATGTCTGCCATGAACGAGTTGACATATTGATGACACATACATCCACATTGCTGCTGAACCGAGCCTTTGGTAGTGGTGATAAGGAAAATGATTGTTTTTGTAGAGAGAAGGGAGTTCTGAAAAAGTGATTTTTGTGCCGTGCGAAGAATTTTGCTCCTGACACCTCTTTCTGAACTGATGATGTAACAGTTATTCAAGAAATCAGGATAATAGGTGAATAACATAACAAAACAACATAAGAGTTTCGTTTTCATTTTTCGAGAAAAATTTTAAGTTGTCTCAAAGTATGGCAAGTTAACGAGACCACCCTTCCAAACAACAAAAGATCATATTTCAGACGTCCCTAAGACTTCTCGGCCTAGTGACCTTCCAAGGATATACTGACAGATATACACTCGTATGAGGTTATCCAGAATTAAAAAAACTCCCTCACTGAATACAAACATTTCGAAAAAGTCGATTTTGTGCTAATATGCTCCGAACGAACTGACATACTTATGACATTTGCTTGAATGTAGTTGGCAATGTTCCTTGCTCAGTGGTATCAGTTCAGACTTTCATTGTCTATAATATTAACCCTATTGAAACCTGTTGTTGAGAAAAAAGGGAGCCCCGAAAAGGAATACGAATCAAATAAGGCAATCAAATCCAAACAAAAAGTTCGAAATGGATTTTTGGTCACAAAATGAAATTGAAGGTTCGATTGATTGAAGAAATTAATGTTGTGACAAAAATTGGAATATGGAATATGAAATAGCAAAGTTTACAAATTAATGAAGATATATGAAGCAATATGAACTAATGTTGAAACTAAGTTTCAAGTTGAGTAATGAGGTATAGTCGGTTATGAAGACCCGAATTTCCTATGGTGGTGGTTCATCAAGCCGAATTCGGTCCATTTTTCTGAACCAGTGCTCTTCCCTGTGTATGACCTCGGCTTCAGACCATTTGATGCTGTGATGGTTTGTCCAAACCTGCTCCTCCCATGCTGATTTCGTGTGCGTTTCTCTTGTGTTAGCACATTCTCATTTCCAATGATCTTCTGATTTCTCTTATATAAGATTGGCCGCACTTGAATGGTATCCGGTAAACACAGCCCCAGGAATGAAAGTTTCCCCATCACTTATTATTTGCTTTCGAGAACACTCACAATTGAATTTGTAAACGTCAAGTTCGATAGTTCATTACAGATACTTCAAATGAACCAATTCCACCCAGAAACTTTCGTTTGTTTTTTCGCGTCCTCTGTGTTGTTTTATCCGTTATCAGGCCTCCGAATGATGGAAGATGAAGATACACGAATTTTTCACTGATTTGAAAGCAAATCGGTTCATCATACCGAGTGTATGTGCCAAACAGCACAAAAAGTGACTAATCTGCAAATTCATCGAATAACTCGATAACTCATATCTGATGGTTCATTTTTCGGCATACGAATGCCCCCTTTCCTCTACCCGACCATCGGTCAATGTAGCCCCGACTGCACCCCTCTCTCACCCCCCGCGGTGACAAAATTCACATGGGAAACAAAGCGATAGGCCCTCCGTTATGACAGGCAGGCATCAAGCCCAGTTAACGACACAAAATCATAATTACCGCTATCAATTTACCACCGGTTCGCAATGGGCCTATTAAAGTGATTAATTCACTTGTTTTTCCACCGTACCTCAACACAACTTCAATATGTCATTAAAAAATATTGTTTCCCTTTAAAATCTCGTTACTGAATTCGTACGAGACTGCTGGGCGATCAATCATGTGACTTATGGGAAGCGAGAAAGGATGACGGACCACTACATCTCCGGTCTTCATTATTATTTTCATATGTTATGCAGGACCGGAGTTAGAGGCTTTTAGGGGCCCAAAATTGAACAAGTTCATTGGATGCTATGCGCCATTGAGGTATATTCAACCTTTCACTAGAGATCAGCTCACCTTGAGTTTTCTTAAGGTTAACCAGTGCTAGTGGCCCTGAGTGACAGAAGAGAGTTAAGGGCCACTCACATAGGTGATTAGGCTCAGGCCAAACTGCCCTGGGTTATAGCCCTAGGTGGCGATCAAAGAGGAAGTGGTTCATGTGTAACTTCAGTTCACTTTGAACCTTAAATTTTGCCGGAAACCTTACAAGTAGCCTTGAGACTTTCATAATTCATGCAGCTAGTGGAACAATATAAGTAATTATATCGATTTAAGTAAATAGTAGCTTCTGCCGACAAATCACATTCGTGAAAGTCAGTATGGTTTGATTTCAATTTGTGTTACCACAGGGTAGGTACTGAGTGAGGGTCATTGATATCCACCTAGTACATGATTAGCCTCCTGTTCTTTCCTTCAAGAGAAGTAGTTCTTAGTTTTGCTAATGATACTTTAATAATGTATCCCTCCTGCAGATTGATTGTTCTGGCACATCAATCTGATGTCCCAACGAACTGGGAGGATCAATATTTTCACGGACAGCCAAGCTTCACTCAGGGCACTGAAAAATCCCAGAGTGACATCTAGGCTGGTATGGGAATGCCGCGAGGAACTGAAACTATACAATGTGGCCCAGGTCACTCAGGTATCGCGGGCAATGAAAAAGCCGACGAGCTTGCAAGACAAGGATCATCAATACCATACACTGGACCCGAGCCAGCAGTAGGGTTACCCAAAACAACGATACGGCATCACTTAAGGAATTGGGTGTGTACAAAACATAGAGATTACTGGGAACCCAGTAGCGTTCACGGGAGAACTTAACATTAAAAAGGACGGTCGAGAAAAAAGACTGAAGACCTTCTTCAGTGTAACAGGAATTAGCTAGGGGGTTATAACAGGGCTGTTGGCTGGACACTGTCCACTCAAAGGACTCCTGAATAAAATAGGGCTGTACAATGGCGACCTTAGCTGCAGACAATGTAACAAAGGAACAGAGACAGCTCGAAACATACTCCGCGAATTTGAGACTCTGGATCATAAAAGGCATAAATTATATGGAAAACCAATATTGTATCCAGATAAATATGACAAATACCCAGCAATCAACCTGCACACGCTTGTGCAGGGGAGAAAGTTGTTTGAACGGGTGTCATAAAGTATATCGATACTCAAATTACAAACTAGAGTTGGTGATATTCATGCAGATTGAGGAATTGAGGCTTTACCTATGAAATTCTGTCTGAGCAGAAAACTTAGGAATCTACCTGTAACATCTTTGAAAGAAATCATTTTCTTCTTTCTCATTAACTCATATAGTAAATAGCGAGCTGAGCGCTGATACTACATTTTGCTATTTTTAGACTTTCGAAGGCATAGAGAAACCTGTTATCACACACACCATTTTTCTCCATCCTATGTGAGCATAGTGTTCCTTGAAGCGGGTTTTAAGTGCTCGCCGATTCTGACCAATATAATTTTTATTGCGGTCTTCACAAATATCCCCGATTTTCAGTTGATTCTCATTAATTTCATCTTACTTTGGAGTAGTTGTAATTCATAAGAGGTTTGAAATGTAACTTCCACATTTACTTTTCAGAAATCTATAGTGTCTTAATATAAGCCTCTGGTAATTTTTTTTTCAATCAATCGTCCTCATCTCGCCGATTATAAATCTCTTTTACGGAAAGTAATTTTTCGAAAAACTTCCCTCCGGAGCCCTCTATCAAACTTGCCCCACAATCAATCACCCTATTCTCGAACACCAAAAAAAAAACTACCCTCCAACAAAAAAATTCATCGCTAGTCGAACCGGTTCATTACGATATTAATAATTTCCGCCACCTTTTGTGGCCGCCATATTTATGCGTTTGACCTGAGGTCACAGTTTGCAGCAGCCCTTAAACAATCTATTAAACGAATTTATAGTTCAACGGCCGTTCCAATTTTATGAGTGTAGTAGGCCAGGAGAACTAGGTGTTGGCGTCGTTATCACGAGATCTAGAAGAGTTTTTTACGATCGTAAAAAGTGATAATAATAATAAATATTCATTTATATTTATTATTGTCAGAAAATATTGATTCTGTATACAAAACATTGAGAACAATAAAATAAAGTCAAGTATCTCGATGCTAGGAATTACGATCAGTAATAATCTCTCATGGAAAAACCATGTGAGATCGAACGCTGAAGAAGCCTGAATTTTTATTTCTATTCGAAATTTACTTTATACTATATTCAGAACAAGAGAAGATTCTTATTGTCAAATCATTGTTGAGAATAAATATAAAATAATGAGTAAATTATTGAGTAGATTACTACATGTACTCCATACAAATACAACATTCGAATATAAATGAATAGCTCCAAACCGATGAAATTTGGTATTCAAGTTATACAATTGGAATGAAATTACTTGTACTGACAATACATGTAAATATAAAAGTACTTTTGCGAACATATAGGAACACTATCTTACAGGTGAAACATTGAAAATAAAAAAAATGAAATAATTATAGAAAAAGTTTAAAAAATCAAACTCACTAAATACACATTTATGTAAATATTAAAAATCGATGAATAAGTAAAAAACAGAGCAATGACAAAAAAATTGTGATGTACTTTTTAGGTTAGTCTTATTAATCTCGTAACCATACTCAAATCTAGTACTCCTGGCCTACAGTAGATGTTTTGTTTTCCTCGTCGTTTTATGGGGATAATTATGTAAAAACAGCCATCTGCTCGAGGGTGTTATCTGAACCGAATATGCCTCCGGGTATCAATCTAAGGGCGGGCGTCACACGTCAAAGGGCCGCATTGAACAGAATCTGTCGTCTTGAAACGCTATTAGCGACGACGGGACCTTGTCGGCTGGAGGAGATTGCCGAGGGGGCTTGATAGATTTCTGGGACGATAAAAAACACTGCATATTAGTCGTTGGTCGATATCCCTATTTTGAGTGTCTATTATTAGAATATTATTAAATAATATTATATTATATTATATTATATTATATTATATTATATTATATTATATTATATTATATTATATTATATTATATTATATTATATTATATTATATTATATTATATTATATTATATTATATTATATTATATTATATTATATTATATTATATTATATTATATTATATTATATTATTGAAAGATCAGCCATTCCTAGATCCCGCAAAGTAGCGTGAGTTCTACAACATGAAATATTCTATAGTGTTTCATACAAGGGAACAAATTGTACAAGAATTCCGGCTGATAACACTAGACATGTTACAGGTATTTTGTAGAAAAGGGTATACTGGGTTTTATATGCCAAAATGCCACCTTCTTCAGAATATGTTCATTTGATGAGGTTACTATTTGGGAGTAAAAAAAATATTTGCTTTTTTTGATTCCAATACCCCCTCTCATATCTCCGAAATAATTGGAAAAACCTTAATATCGACTGAGCTCCATGAATAAAATATGGGGCCGAAGGGAACAGTCAGGGCTGTGAATGGTTATATTTGGAAGCTCACATGACCCACTCATCCCCCCAAAAAATTGAATATAAAAAAATTAAAAAGATATATTTCTGAGAGCGGTACAAACAATTTCATTTTTCAGAAATGCTACTGATTGATTGAATGATTTTTGTTTATTATAAAAATCACGCTAGGAATGGTGGTTTGGTTATTCACACCATTTTAGACTCTTTCTGTAACACAAAACTATTCATTTTGTGCAACAGGACAACTATCGGAGAAATTCAAATACAATTTCATCTTGTGATAGTTTTTATCTCCGAGAAACCAATCAGATTCGCATATTTCTGGCCAATGTTGTGAATTTTGAAGACAATTTGTGTTCGTAATTGGGAGTTCAATAAGAAAATCATTTTTTTATTGTTGAAATATCGGGAGAGTCGAGAAAACAAATGAGTTGTATTTGTGTCGTCATATTGCCCACCCACCCTCTTAAAAAATTGAAAAAACAAATAAAAATGAAAAGAAAATCGAGCGCTGCAAAAAATGGTGTTTTTAAGAAATGTTATATTTTTGATCGGTAATATTTTTATTCATTATGAAAATAGCGCTAGGACTGCTGGTTTAGCCAAAAATTGCTAAAAAAACTCAGCCACATGTTCAACATTTCCATATTATTTGTATTTACTCAATAGAAAATCCGTTTTTTTTTCAATAACTGTTCCTTCGCCATTCCTTGAAGTATATATTTTCTCGAATCTTGTTTACATAATTTGAAATTGAGTTTCTTGGGGTTTGAAATTGGTATAAATCCAGCCTCTGGCCAAGAACTGGAACTAAGTACCGTTTGAACGTTGAATTTTGTGGTGGATAAATATTTCCTCCGTAGTTTCCTGGGTTTCTAACCTACCACAATCTGAATAAATAAGAATTAATATTGGAATCTATAAGGGCAGATTTCTAATTTACTTCGAAAAGTTGCTCTATATATATATATATATATATATATATATATATATATAAAATACTCATCGTTAACGTTTCTGAACCAAATCCGCTTCCGTTTTCAAAACTTATACGTAAATTCCTTTAGAAATGCAAAAATTCGTTGTTGACAGTTTTCGTTATCCCACACTTGTATTGTAGTTTCTAATATCAATTTTTATTTTTTCAGATGTGGTAGGTTAGAAACACAGAAAAATTCAGAGAGAACTGGAACTATTTTTTTACAGTCTCAGAATCCGCTCCAATACAACAATGAATATCATGATAAAATATGAAGCGAAACCAAAACGAATTTATTATAACAAAATTTTCAATAAGCATGAGTCGTTGTTGCCAGGAAATGTTGAATATTACTGAATATTGTCTGTAACGAAAATAAAAACAAAAAATACATGACAAAAATACATCACAGTTGGCATTTTCACGAATGGTACCGCTCCTATGGGTGCTGTGTAAATAATTACGTACGTTTTGTATCACATTTCATTACAAGTAGTTTGTTATTCGAATTATTACATTGGAAAAATTATCTGACCGAATTTCACGAATGAGATGTCATTGGAAAGATAATTGAATGTCCTTTCAGAAAGGTATCACTCGTCTTCTTGTTTCATTTTAAAAAGTAGGGGTTGGTCCCACCCTTCCTAGAGGGTTAAAGTTGCACGGTTAAGAATCGTATCAAAAACCTTCCTCTTGACCAATGTAATAACGCCCAATTTTTTTTTAATGAAAATGTGAAATCAGATATTTTTCTTGTTTTGTTGTTTTTCATGCCCACTCAAATACAACTCCAAACCAATCTCTTCGCCGACATGCAAAATATTTCACCGCAAGCTACGACATCAAGGAGCTTCCTCGAGCCGAGCATAAATGTCACTACGAGCGAGGATATCATTATTTTACACCTCCTACAAAGTGTTCGCATAAATATGGAATAACCTGACGCTTTATGCTCTCCATAAAACGCTACTTTGTGTTGAATAATCTTCAAATTGCCTCGGAGCACATTCGAGCATGAAATACGCGTTGGCCGTGGTGAAATGGGCGACCTGGGGAGGGGAAGAGGAGGGTGCGGTCCAGCAGGGAGGCGATAATGATCTCGTTTTATCAAGAGAATGATAAGACGATGAGATTGGTAGCTTGGATATAAACGTTGTGAAAGCAAGATTAGTTTTAGGACAAGGAAGTTGAGATTGCAACAATTAATACATTGGTCAGAGTCGTCGAGCTACAAATAACCGTTTTAAAGAGCACTATGCACACCCAAAACACGGAGGGGTTGAAAGGTTCAGTGTCGCCTAACATGCTCAGGACAATAATCACAGCCTTAGTGAAGGAAATCTGAAACTGATCGAAGATGTTCATGATACAAGGCTATTTGATATACTCGACCGTGATATTTGGCCCACTATTCAGTTTATTGTTGAGAAATTAGTTAGGATGATCAATGATTAATGTATTGTTAAGACATTTCTTGGGTTCGATTATTAAAACTCCAAACAGCACTAAACTACTTTCATTACTGCTTTTTGTCACAACACAATATAATACAATCACCTAAATGGCTCCACTAACTTTCCAACGCTTGGTACTGAAACTCTCTCTTATAGAAATTCTCCACTTCGACTTCTGTACTTGGCAATATCAAAGTTCTCTCCGATGAAAACTCTGTAAAACTCTCCGCCTCTCCACTAAGTTGAAACTCTGATAACTATCTGAATAACTACGTTCGCCTAAGGAATCTTCGAGTCAAATCTCTGTAATCGAACATTCCACGCGTGACGAGAGTTTCTGGAAAAATAACGTTCGCTCTTCGACCCCTCATATTATTCTGCGTTTATGAGCGACAGGGCCGGCGCTAGGACATTTCGTAACAATATGAAGTTCATAGAGGACCAATATAAATCTTTGCATGTAGTTCTTACCCGCACTATCTTAGTTTGTGAAATATATTAATAGCTATATATAATAATCTGAAAGTATAAAATTCCCATGTGTGTGTGAATTATGTAAAAAATATAAAGTATAAAATATTTAAATGTGTAAACGTATAAAAATATTTTGTCACAATATAAAATATAAAATCGTTTCGAATTGAAAGTATACCAAATTATAAATGGAGATGTAACATTTTTAAATATATTTTACATCTCCATTTATAATTTGGTATACTTTTAATTCGAAACGATTGTATATTTTATATTGTGACAAAATATTTTTATACGTTTACACATTTAAATATTTTATACTTTATATTTTTAACATAATTCACACACACATGGGAATTTTATACTTTTAGATTTTTTAGATTTTATATTTGATGTTTTATTGCAGTACACTTAGAATATTACCAACTACTTTTTAGGAAGAAATGAAAATTGTTATTGTTGATACTACCTACTAGGAATATAAGCATTATACTGTCTGTCCGAGTATTTCAAAATACATTATATCTTGACCAACTTCAAAGGAAAAATCTCGATATTGATGTTTCACAGACAAGTTTTCCAAAAACTTAAGTGAATCATCAGTACCTATTTTTCCGATGACAAAAATTCCGTAATAAGACCATTTTTCTGTTGTATTCTTTTATAAACAAATGTAATTTGGTAATTAATAAACTACTACTACTACTACTACTACTAGCTCACTATAATCTTCAGTTTCAATATCAATTTATCTCTCCTAGAAATGCATGTTAGCAAAACGTGCTTCTAGTACGAATAATATTAGTTTGTAGAGTAATTGATCCCTACAAGAAGTTTCAAGAAAATGATAGAATGAATGCGTGGGATGTTCTGAAACATTGTCAAGGAATATAACATTAATTTAAATACAGTTTTCAATACCACTGACTCATACAGGGTGTAATTGAATAAGTGTAAAACATTTAAGCAGGTGATTCCTCATCGAAAAAAAAAGATCGATCTCACATGGTTTTCCCATGAGAGATTATCACTGATCGTAATTCCTAGCATCGAGATACTCGACTCTGTAGGAATAGATACTCCTGACATCTGAATACTGGATGATGATAGATCGGCTTTTCTTGAGAAGAGACATGCCTGGGTTTTCGTAGCATTAAATTCCACCAAGTTCATGTTACCCCATTCTATTACTTTTACCAAGTCATCGTTAATTTTATAGTGAATGTTTCTTTGAATTTTTTTGTTTCCCAAGCTGGTATAGGGACTCTGGAAGAGAAACTAGTATGAAGAGTACTGTCGTCTGCAAAACTATGTACTGAACAAGATATTTTCTTGAGCAAATAATTGATATGAAGCAGAAACAAAGTGGGCGCCAGAACTGAACCCTGTGGAGCACCTGCATTGATTGGGAAAATATCAAATGATACTCAATCAACAAAAACATACAGAAACCTATCAGACAAGAAACTCTTCAAGAAAGCACACAACTAAGGAGGCAATATACTATAGTATATTACTTCGACATTCATGATTTTCAAGTCGTCGTTTATATTTGCTGGATATTCATAAAATTATTGTATTCTTTTCACATCAACCTGGAGAGGAAAACTCTTCTCGAACTAATCCTCACCCCAATCCTTTTCCATCATATCCCGAGATGCGATTTCCATTTCACGCTCTTCCCAGCTTCCCCTCCTCGCTTCGACGTGTGTATCGCCGCGTGCAGGAGAATATCGTCTCCTGTGATTCCCAGCGTCGATATGGTTGCACTCCATCCAATTACACGGTCGGCTGCATGAGGTCGCGACAGCTTCTCACTGCCACCGGAGGCGGCGGCGGCGGCAATTCCGGACTTGCCACCCACCTACGCGCACCGCTTATGGCGCTGTATTTATCACGCCTGCCTTTTGGCCAAAGAAGTAGGAGGCATTGAGGGAGGCGCTGCAAGCGTTTCCTGGTATGATTTTGGATTTGGCGGTGTTCATTAACTCGAGTGGCTACGAGAACGAATGATTCGCGTATATAAGTAACTCGAAGGAGGCAGGAATTTGAAGCAGTTAATTCAGTTGTCAAGATTACAATAACAAATGCATCAGCCAGAGCCAACGAGATATCAAAACTCGTTTCAAGGAGCATTTTGCACACTTGAAATACAGAAGGGTAGAAAAATCCAGTGTCGCCCAACACGCTCTAGACAATGACCACAAAATTTGTGAAAGCAATCTGAAACTGCTCAAGCATGCACAAGACACAAGGCTTCTCTATGCATGTGAGAGTCTAGAAATAGCAAAATGTAAAAACAGCAGAAATGGTGGTAGGGGACCTATCCTTCCGAGCTCGCTTTTCAATCTATTGAACTTTGGGTATATGAACAGCTAACCCTAGTCTTTAGATTTAGTATCAATTTTCTTCTCCTGAAGATGCTAACCTTGTTAGCGAAACGCGCGTCGAGTGCAAAAATATCAGTTTGGTGTTAGGGTAATTGATCTCTAGGAGAAGTGTCAGGTTATCTGCTGTTTCCAACAGATATAGATTGGAGTCCGCTACCAAAAACCAAAATGCCAAATAGGGAAATTTGAAATATCTCAGTGGTGGGGCTACTTCTCTCAATCTCCTAGGTGTTATCACTTATAATTACACGAGAGCTTATTTTTGTCGAAGTAAACCTGACATTTCGATGAGAATTCTGTTGCCTGGCGACTCAACGAAAAAAGCTGCCTCTGAAAAAATTACGAGTCCGTAGGACGAGTAATTTTTCTGTCAGTTTTTTGAGTTAATTTCCTGGAAGGCAATTAAACTCGAATCATAAATGTCAAGTTTTCTTCGACAAAAAAAGCTCGAGTGTAATTCGGTACGACAATTTAATGAATACACTTTTGTTCATTCAATTCAACGGAAACGTACAATTGTTAAAAACACATTCTCATATTTCATTTTCACAGATCAGATATACTCTTTTGACAACGCAAGTGAAAAATTGACAATGACGCCGTCAAAGATTTGTTTAAAATTCTGGTTGCCATGCTTTCAAGAGTTAGGTTCCGTTTTGTCGTTGAAAAACTTAGAACAAAGTTTTTTCGCTGTCTCAATGACAAAATCACGGCAGCTTATGGGATATTTTATAGTCAAATTGTCGGTTATACTTGAATGAGTGCATGAAAATCACCGATAATTTTGCAAGAAAGCGTGATATCTGAAAATTGCAAGTTTATTTTCATATTTTGGCGAAAGTGCCCGAATCCGAAGGACGAGGGCTCTTTTACAAAATATGAAAATCACCGAATGCAGTTTGTATAAGATATCACGCTTGAATGCAAAATTATCTGGTCATTTTTATGCACGAATGTAATTCATTGGAATATTTCACGAATAAAGAAATTCTCAAGGAAATGTTATTTTTTGTTCATTTATACTTTCCTCTATAGACTGTATGGAGTACTCACCAATACGCGAAATGTTTTTCTATTTTTGAAGTCTATCTGACATTCATTTGTGTTGTTTACTGACGTCTAGCGATACGGTTTCAAATGTGTTGTTATGGTGACTTGAAACAATGCAATTACCGCTGTAAGTTTTCGATAATTGCATTGCTCATATGGGATATTTTCTATATGAGGGAAATATTTAGTAAAATATGTTTTCTTCGAACCAAACCGTTTATAATCTATGCGATTGGAACCTTCGGTGTGAAAGGTAAGACTTTTTGCAAAGACAGTAGAGACCAATTGACCTCACACACACAAATTCATATTACTTACATACGAACAACGTTTCGCTCACAAGCTCAGTATCCTCAGGAGAATAAAATTGGCAGTGTCTCTCCCCGCGTTCCCACTTCTTTGCCGAATTTATTTTACATTTCCGGCACCCTATTCCTCACCGTCTCTGAAGCTATTCCATACTCCGACATCTCTTCTCGTCTCACTGAGTTGATATCTCGCAGTCACCCGCTATTTGCGTACGTTTCGCTAGTGACACTTTCCACCCTTTTCGTTAAGTCGGCGTCTATCGCTGCCATCCGTCTTCCCCGTGGAAGATAGCATCGTGGAGGAAAGTGTAAAAAGCGTGAACGCCGTGAACCGGGAAGAGGAGTTTCGTGAACGACGATTGTTTTACAAGGTTGAGGTCTCCATTTTCTGAACTTGGTTTGAACTGTCGGTCGCTTTTGGCACCAGGGGGCGCCTAGACTTCAGGGCACAGATCACAGGAACAAGTTCAGATAGGTAACATCATCAGTACTATTTGAACGTCATTATTTTGTGGCGGATCAATATTTGTTCCGTAGTTTTCTGGGTTCATAACCTACCACAATCTGAAAAAATGAGAATCAATATTAGAATCTATACAAGTGTAGAAGGGCAGATTTTTAATCTACCCCGAAAAGTTGCTGCGTCTATTGAAAAGCAGTTCTTTCTGGATAGAACAAGTGCAATTAGTCAGCATTTTTCGTATATCTCGTATATTACTTACTTATTATTTTTTTGATAGGCAAAATATGAGATATACGAGAAGTTGTTGTCTAATTGCACTTGTTCTATCCAGAAAGATTGTAAGGATGGACGATGCTTTCAGTGGGAAACAAACTATTGAGTGTGGTGTGCCTCAGGGTAGCGTTCTGGGACCACTCTTGTTCAATATTTATATGGATGGATTGTTCTCGTTGAAAAGTTTTGGTGAAATAATTTGAATTGCCGATGACACAGCGATAGTGTACGATGCTGAGAACTGGGACATACTAAGAGATAAAGCTGTGGTTGACTTTTCACACGTAAGAAACTGGCTCGAACATAAGCTATTGACGGTTAACATCGAAAAAACCCACCCACTCTGTTGCAATGATGTGAACAGACCAAATTTTGATCATCTTGAAATCGTTACTTCGGGAAATCGAAGTTTCTCCATATTACCTGTAGACAAAATCAAATACTTGGGCATAATGATAGATAGTAATCTAAAATGGAATGTTCACATTATGAATGTCAAGAAATTACAGAACATCCGTCATAAATTCAGGTATCTCAGAACAATTTCAACATTCAAGCATATAAAAATATTATACTTCGCTTTAGTAGAAAGTCATATGCGTTACGGCATAGTAGGTTGGGGTGGAGCTTCTAGAACACGCATCAAGCCACTGGAGGTTATCCACAATAGATTCTTAAAACTGATCTTAGGAAAACCCCTACGATATTCTACAGATCTTCTTTATGAGGGTTGCGGGATACTGGACTTGAGACAACTATATTGTTTTAATGTTATATTGAAATATTGAAAAATTAAAAATCATTCTCGTTTACCTACGCATAATTATGGTACCCGACAAAGACACCACCATGTTATTCCACAGATGAGCAAATCTGTTTGTCAGCGATCATTTTCGTACATAGCACCAAAGGCGTTCAATTTCATTCCTGACCATATAAAAGAAATAATGAACTTCAATATGTTTAAAAATGAATTAAAAAGATTTATTCACGAAATACCAAGAGCCAAGTGTCATGGAATCGTTCAGCCAGATTTCTTTATCTAATTCTTCTTCTATTTCTTTATTTAACGTCGGCCTATTTCCGCTACCAAGGCCAATCACCGACGCCGGTGAGCACACTTCCCCCAACCGGAAATTTTGCCGAACCCTCTGGTATTCTAACCAGAGGTAGGAATCTTTAACAAGCCTAACATCCATGGACTCGTGACCGACGGCTTTACGTCCCCTCCGAAGGACGGCATATCCTCAATATATCTTGTGCTCATTGATATATTGTCTGCGAGCTATGATATGCTATTTCGCTGCAGCTGTACGGGCTTTCGACACGGTATTTCCCTGCATGGCCACCCATCCAAGTACAAACCGCGCTCGGCATTGCTTGACTTCAGATATGGAGTGACTGTCAGTCAACCTGAAGAGCTGGGCCATGCTCCCCTTTATCTAATTCATTTCATTTTATTTATAGTCAACATTTATCTATCATACATTCATATTTATTTTCATAACTACTATTTTTATTAATACAATGTGTTTTTTTACTAGTGTGTTGTTTTTCTAATATCCCTTTTGACTCACCTATATTTATATAAATTTGTTTTCATTTATTATTCATAGTTTTTAATTATAATTTTTTTATGGCTTATTTCGTAATGTTATTGTATTGAATATTTTCATGTAATTGAGTATGGAGTTTATATCTCGAAACAAGTGTTAGCTCACTTATCGAGTATATATCATTTATACATTCCACCATTATTGTCAACATTTTGTTTGCATCAATAAATGATAGTAAAAAATGATAGAAAGAACTGTTTTCCAATAGACGCAGCAGCTTTTCGGGGTAAACTGAAAATCTGCCACCCAACACTTGTATAGATTCCATTATTAATTCTCATTTTTTCAGATTGTGGTAGGATGCAAACGCAGAAATCTACGGAACAAATATCGATCCACCACAAAAAAATGACGTTCAAACAGTACTTGTTAACGTTTCGGAAACTAAATCCGCTTCCGTTTTCAAAACTTATACGCAAACTCCTGTTCAAATGCAAATATCTCTTGTAGGCAATTACGAAGATTGCCTAATAAACTGAATATTCCAAATATAGTGACATACAGAATTGCAAAGAAATATCGTTGACACTTACTAGTGAAACACTTGTTTCGAGTGATAAATCGAATTAAAAATTCGAAAATGTTTGGGTCAATAGCCCAAAATATAACAAATTGAAATTTTTTTCAATTTGAAAAGGAATAAATATTGGACACTCTACTAATGAAATAACATTTTTTTTATCTCTATTATCAATGAATTGATCAATTTTTTGCCTTGTTTCAACAAAAATCAAAAATTTCAAGGAATTTTTGAATACATTCAGATAACGAATTAACTCCAGAGAAGTACAACGTCCAGTCAGTTTCAAAAAAAGTCCTAATGGGCAGATATTTTTCTCTTGAGACTTGCTAAGGACTTTGGTTGTAGTCGATGACGTTATGGTATTGAATACCATGAATGATAATTTTTGTTAATTCTGCTTAGACATTATGTCAAGTACGACCTCTACCTATTCCATTTCGACGTCGTTTTCTCTAGCATCGAAATCAAGCTGAAAGTCTACGTAGGCGTCTACTTGGATCACAAAATTCATTTAATGATTTCGAATTATCGGGAATCATACAGCATAGGAACCTCGTCAAAATCATTTTTCCTCTTTCAAGAAATTTTTTACCAAGGCCATATTCTGATTAACTTTTCACTCGGCATGTATTATTAGTATATTATGCAACGATCGTATAATGATGGTTATTAATACACGAACATTAACCAAGATACGAAACGAGCTAAAGGTTTCGTATGGTTCATGCGAGTGTATTGATAACCATTACATGAGATTTGCCAAGGCATAATATTATATTCATATTTGGATTGAACACAATAATAGTAAAATCGTATTTTTTTTTGAAATTTTACAAGATTGTGACCAAAAATATAAAACAATAAAAAAAAATGGCATGCCCGAGACTGGTTTCGAACCCGCGTATCATATTGTAGTTTAGATCGAATCAGGCGCCTTATCTGGCTTCGCCACGAGCTACCTCATTAAGATGAGGATTGACGAATGACCGTTGGAAATAAATTTTCAGAGTTCCAAAGATCGCCGCCCTCAGCGCAACCAGTCCGTTTGAAGAATTTTTCAAATGGCGAATAATTGTCGGAATCTATATTGGAAGGTAATTCCTCCGTTCACGAGAGGTCGCTGATAGCTGATGGTATACAGAGGAGCCAAACAAATAATAAACTATTTCAGAAGCAGTAAACAAACTGCGACGAATAATATTAGGAATACATTGGGTGAAACGTGAAACCCTTGCGTGAACGGTAGAAGGTAGAAGGCATGATAACAGTGGCTACAATATTAGCTGCTGTGCTGTTTGTCGTAGGTCAAAAATATTATTAGAGTTCTGAAAAATGTATTTTGTATAACTGATAAAAAAACATCATTTCGTTTCTTTTTTGTTTTCGGATAGGTATAACGTGAACAGTAGGTCGACTGTTAGTCTCTGAACCGTATAGAAGGGAACGAAAACTCCCGGTCGGTGTCTATGACGTAACAGGAACAGGTACAAATTATATTTTTTGTTGGTGGTATTTAGGGTCTCGGTTGTCTGCTATCACTCCGCTCTCGCGGAGAGTGAATTTGTGTTCACGTTTTCTTTACGGTGGTGTAGGTAATATTCGTGCAGACGGAACAGGCTGATGATAGATGATAACATTGTACTTTTTCTTTAAAGGTATAATAAAATGTTTATTAATTAACTCGCTTATATTAATCAGCTTGACTTGAATTAATAATGTAATAAAATCTTTGACATCAAGTTTAACCCACTTGTAGACATCCGAATAATTTGAAATTTGGCAGGTGTTCTTAATTAATTAATTAATGGCGGACGAGTTCAGTAATTATGAACCGATTCTAATCCAAATTGGTATTTGAGGATTTGCTGGGTCGAAGATCATGATTCTTCAGTTAAAATTGAAAAATTCGAATGGCGGTTTTGAGAATGTTGTAAAATTTCTAAAATACATTAAAATCGATTACGAGATATGTCAAGACTAAATTATAGAAAATGAATATTATAAAAAACTTTTTTAAAAACGCTTATATTCAAATGTCGTAAACAGGATAGAGCGCGATAACAAGGTTAGCATCTTCAGGAGAAGTAAATTGATACTCGAATCAATTTACCTCTACTGAAGATGCCAACCTTGTTAGCGAAACGCGCGTCGAGTGCAAACAAAATCAGTTTGGTGTGAGGGTAATTGATATCTAAAAATAATATTCTGATCCTGGTTATTAAAAAATGAAGAGCGTAGAGCGCTCATCAATCATTGCGAAAATGTATAGTTTCCTACGGCTTTCACTCATATTCTTCGTATTTGAATAACCAGGAATAACATTATTTTCCCTTTTTAGTGTTTTCAAATATGAGAGTGTTTTTTGAAAAGTTCTGTTTATAATATTTATTTTCTTATTATTTGCACAATATCTGATACATTTTTCCGTTGAAGATGGCGGGCAAGTTTTGTGATTTATGAACCGATGCTATTCAAAATGAGTATATTAATATTTTAGTGGTGAAAAATCCAATTTTTTGTCATAATTCAAGATATGGTGGCTCTAAGATGGTAAGCGTATTTTATGCGGTGTTTTTTGGGGTCGAGGCTCACAATTTCTCATCCAAAATGATATAATTAAACGAGATGTGTTAGATAGGATCCTATTTGAAGTATACAGTGTGTAACAACGAAAACTCAACAGAGCTGTTGTTGAATATAAAAAGTAAGATTTTGAAAAAAAACCTCGGACACGTCGATTTCTAATTGAAGAGGAACACCTTTAAGACTACTCAGATTTTTTCTAGTACGCACCCCCTCGGAGGGTGCGTCCGACGACTCTTATTTAGATAGGAAAAGTAGGTCGAGTGGCGCCTCGTGTTTTAAAGGTCTTTCGAATACCTTCACAACTCTGTTAACAGAAAATTTTTGTGACGATTTTTTGAAGGTATTTGTTTTGAGTTCAACGTTTTTTAAAATAAGTCAAATTGTTTTCAAGGTACAATTTACATTCAGAACTTCCATAGAAAAATAAATTTTGGCTTTTTATAACAACCTGCCAATACGTGTCCATGTGATTTCGTATTTTTTGTTTATTACAAGGAGATTTTTTCGGGGGATGGGGTTGGTTACCAATCGTTACAAAAAAATTTCTTCTAACAGAATTTTGAAGGTATTCGAAAGACCTTTAAAACACGAAGTGCCACTCGACCTACTTTTCCTATCTAAATAAGGGTCGTCGGACGCACCCCTCTGAGGGGGTGCGTACTACAAAAAATCTGAGTAGTCTGAAAGGTGTCCCCCTTCAATTATGAATCGACGGGTCCGAGCTTTTTTCAAACGCCAATAGCTTCATTTCAATAATGAATTATTATATTCAATTTGCTTCTGGGGTCATTTGACCTTGCCAAGGTCATCTCACCGCGAATGGTATACAAGCAGTTTATCGAGTCACATTGGGTTTTTTCTTGATGTCTATACTCATTTTTTGTACCTATAGGTGTATTATACTTCATATCTGCTCTTTTCAATGAATTTGATGAATATTTGACAAGGCAAATTTCACTACCACTACCTTCAGCATCCACAGTCGGAATCAGTATTTATCTTTGTTCAGTCTAGGAAAAAAAATCCATGCAAACCACATAGAAAAGGAATCTCTCACACTATAAAATCCTTCCGTCACCAAGTACCGCTCAACCTCATTTTTGAAAGCTTCGTAAGTTTTCAGCATTTGTAATGATTTCGATAGTGAATAGAAAGGAGTAATTGCCGCATAGTGTGGTGATTTTTCTTATAATGATGTACCTATGACGGGTTGGTACAGTCAATTTATTTTTTCTTTTATCTAATTTTTTAATCAAATTTCTCCTGAACACTTTTGACACATTTAAAAATGTCGAAATTGTATTCACGGTGAAACAATTACTGCAACTTTGCCCATAATCTAAGTTGAAAATTAACGCTTTTGAGCACAAAAGACTCTGTTCCAGTCGCATGCTGCTCCCTAAGATGCCGAGAACCTAGATGGGTTCCAAGAAGCCTCACATATTTGGAAAACCGTACATTCGGTATAACTAGGTTCTGCGGCTTGGATGTAGAATAAATGTACCTATATGTACTCCGTTTTTCCAGTATTTTATTAAAGTCGATTTTTTGCACCAAATGTCCATCTCTTCCATGTGATGAGAACTTTTTCCTCAGTGGTCTTTCCCGATGTACTAACAGTGGTGTCATCAGCGAAAATGACAACTCTGCCACTACTAATATGACAGGGCAAGTCATTTACGTATAATACCCAAACAAAAAAGTGGACCTATTACTGATCCCTGATGATCTCCTAACGGAACATTGTATTTGCTAGACGAGTTACTGCACATCTTCACGAGATATTGTATCCAATCCACTTCCTGTCGGAAGCACAAAGACTATTTACTAACAGTGGCAATGCCGCAGTTGGCGATTAAAAATCTGAACCCTTAAATTCGCCAATGCCACAGACGCATCGGCATCATCGTTTTTGATCGGTTGCTAGGGCGACGCCTACCTGACTGATGGGGACAAGCGCGCTCCCAGACCTGTTTTTATGAACGAGCTCGTTCACTCGTTCCTCGTTCCTTACATTTACGGTTAGATTTTCGAAAGAAGTATTTTTTCAAGAAAACACAATCCAGTTTAATTAAAATAAGAACACTTTCTCTAATGCTCACCAAGTAATAAAGTTTATCTTCCACAACAGCCAAATCTAGACTGTCGAATGCTTATGACAGATCAAACATTGAGACGACAAATTTATTCTGATCAAGTTCAGAAGATGATTTGTAGCTGTTTCCACAGATTTGTTCTTGCGAAAACCGTGTTGGGAAGAAGAAATCCGATACTTTTCTGAGAAGTATATTAATAGGTAATAGGTAAATCATAAAAGCTCTTTCGAGTATTTTTGAGACAATAAGGAAATTTGTGTGTAGTTATCCATTATGAGAGGATTGCCTTTTTTGAACAATGATGAGAATACATTAGCTTTCATTAAATTCGTAAACTTTCCTTACGGGCGGCAGTGAGAAATTGATTGTTGATACCTATGTGTAAGGGGAGATGAAACAAGTTCACAAATAGTTTTGCAAAGAACTGGAGAAATTTCATCTGTACTGCTAGAACTAGTTTTGTTTTTCATAGAGACAATTATTTTGATAATATTTTCGGATGATTATGGTACAAATACACTATTAATTTGTCTGATTACATAGGTAATCGTTTTCGATTTTATCATTACCGAACGCATTTGCAATCATAGCAGCGCCAGCTTTCGCGAAAATGTTAGCAAAAGAAGTACCTACCTACCTAGGTAGGAAGGTATCTGCTATCAACATTTTATCAGTAATTACCGAGAGTTTCGACCTCTGAGTCGTTCGGAGGTCGAAACTCTAGACATCACCTAGAAGATGGCAAATGAGACTTTGCCGAAACGTCGTTACAATTATCCTTCAGAGAATCAAAACCACGGAACACGGAATGAAACCCGAAAACACAATTCATCATAAATATATATATATATATATATATATATATAACTTATAGAAGTTTCGAGTGGATAGATGATACAGAGGTTTTTTTTATTGGGCTTTGCACTCAAATAAAAATAGCAACCGTAGACACGTGTTTTATATGACTTAGTTCCCTCTGCTTGTAAGTCCACGAAATTTTATGGATAATTGTTCTAAAATTGTTCGTTTTCGTTAACCAGCTGACGAACGTCAACCCTCAGAAGTCGAAACTTGTGCGAGCAATGGATTAACGAGGCCTTACCTTTTAACGTGCGATTACCCAGCACGGTGGCCCGGCGAGGATTCGAACCCCGGCCTTCCGCTTGATATGCAGATATGCTAACCACTACACTACCGAGACCACTAAATGAAAAATGAAAAGAAGTATTGTATTTTGACAAAAAATTCATAATCTCCAGTCCCAAAAATTCCGCGGTACCAATAAGATTAGAATCCGACTGAATCACTGAATCACAAAACTCATCCGCCATCTTGAATTTTAGAATAACTGAAAACTCCACCTACGAAATCTACATACCAAGAGTAGAATCGGACAATACTATAAATTACAAGTCATTTGCATTTATTTTTAGATACTTTCAATGTTAGACTATAAAAAACAAATAAGTTCCCAGTTGACGCATGGATATGGATGATTACTATTTATCACATTCACCAGTGAATAATAAATTTTTCTCACATTAAATGCCACTATATATTATAGTTTCTATTAAAAAAAGACCAAAGACAAAAAACTTGAAACACACAATCACGTTTTATATATTATTTGGCTCACCCAATACAATACAAACTACGACTTCCCTTGTTCGACGTGGTCCTCCCTATCGCCACCTATGAGAAAATAGCCACATCACGTATGGAGCGGTTTTCGGCTAAATTTCACGTGTTTATGGCTGCCATGTTGAATGTTTCTAATAATGCTTGAACGAAATAAAGTTAAGTACAGAAAACTCATTTATTATGGACTTTTTGAAGCCTAAATTTGGCAGGGTGATTCTTCATTAGGTGAATTAGGTGCTGAGAACTTTTGGTTCCATTCTGAAACAAAAACTTGAAAAAATTACAAATGTTTGAAAATCAATATTTTCTTTTGTAGAAATAACTCGAGCCTCAAATTTTGTCATCACCTATTCCAATCCTTTATCTTTCGGTATACCAAATCCCGTTTCAGCCAGTTGTCATTTAAACGAATCGTCTTTTCGTAAAGTTGATGCTGCTCTGAGCATTATTGTCAATCCCCCTCTTAAGTTTTATCAAGAAGGAGGAGATGATACCCTTGATATATTATTTCGTACACTTTTTTAGATTCTTGAGTTAAAATATTCTCTAATGGAGATACCGTTGATATACAGGGTTCAGGGTTCAACTGAATAAGTGTAAAACATTTAAGGAGGTGATTCTTCATCGAAAAAAATATAGGATCTTCAATATAAAGAAACTTCATAGGAGCATCCCTTGTTAAGACACAGCCCCTGAAAGGGGATATATAAAATCTGTATAACATTTTTTTTACAAGCACTGGAAAATTTATGGTGGATTCATGCAGTAATCATAGCTCGGAAGTCGGTAGTCGAAACTCGGAAATCGTAAGACTTAATTCGTAACAAAATATATATCATTCATGCAGAAATCTTAAGAACTGTCTAATCGTAAGGCAAGCTCTCTTGGTTGGTCAATTTCACGCAGTCACTCTGACGTCTGGCGAGGTCATACTTTTGAACAACCAATCACGATACACGACCTTTGACAATGCAATCCGAACTGGATAACGCATGCGCATTTCGAAAATTCGTGAGTCGTAACTCATAGGAGTTGAAACTTGGTCAAATTCCCTTACGAATTTCGACTTATGATAGCTGCATGAACGATCTTATCGAAAGTCATTGACTGAATTTCTTCCGACTTATTTCTTACGACTCGCGATTTCCGAGCTACTATTACAATATTCAAATTAACCTGACGTTTTGTACTACCAAAAAGACACTTAGCCATTAATTGATTTGGTTTATCTCATGGTTGTAAGGGGTGGAAAACGCAACTCCTAAATTTTATTTCCAATGAAACTTTTTTCTTATTATTCGTTTACCATTTAAAAATTTATTTCCGATAGCCAGTTTTATTCCTAACAAAAAATTTCTGCTGGGTTTTTTGCCCAAAATAAACCAGATCGCAGCAAAAAATTATTTTACGAACATCTACAGAGATACATCGTCATAAATGCGAAAATACGAAAACTAATCTATCTAGTAGGTCGCTATTAGCGATAGTGACAATTGAATAGGTATGACACTGTCACTTTGTGAATTTTCGAAATTGAATTAATACTAATTGTGTGTTGTTGTTCTGTTCTTAATTTGTTACTTTGAATTTTATGTACCCCCTTTAAGGGGCTGTATCTTAACAAGGGATACTCCAATGAAGTTTCTTTATATGAAAGATCCTATCTTTTTTTCGATGAGGAATCACCCCCTTAAATGTTTTACACTCATTCAGTTCATATCGCTGATATCAGACATTTTCATAAGATATAATTATGGAAGTTAGACTATATTCGATGAAATTATTATCTACTGATTTTGACAAACGTCAAAGGCACAGCATGATTGATTGAAAAAATGGGTTTCCATTGGTTGAAAACCTGTATCGTGATGAAAAATCTGTATGATAATGGATCTCCTCATGAAACGGATCATGGGCATATAAGTGTATTATTATAGTACGGGTATAGATAAACTATTTTACGTCACAATGCATCCACATTCTCATTCCTCTCCGTCCTGTGACACAGGTCTAGCAACCGGTGATTTATTCGCACCCAATCCTTCTGTATCGCCATTACAACGACACAAAACATGCCCACATTTGGGTGCATCGCACACGGAGACGAGAAA
The DNA here is from genome assembly GCA_032362365.1 of Zygogramma bicolorata. NCBI lineage: Eukaryota > Metazoa > Arthropoda > Insecta > Coleoptera > Chrysomelidae > Zygogramma > Zygogramma bicolorata. The sequence goes on from JAVJAQ010002896.1 coordinate 114,097, forward strand.
TTGCCAGCAGATGTCCAAGAGATCGATCATGTAACCGCGGGACGCCTTTCAGAATTGACCGCTGGTCATCGAGGCTTTTGTTTGCGTCTGTAACTCGAGCACGCGTTGTCCGAGTGAGTCATCGGGATCAGCTGTACCGGTAGATCTGCACTTTCAACGACGAACAGGGTGAATATTGGCTTTTTAGAAAAACTCCACCTATGTTCAATGACCGACTTCTTCTTGTTTCGCGGGAAGTTGCACAATATTGCATACTGCGGAATGATATTGTGCACAATATTGAATATTGCACAATAATTTTTTGTGCTGAAACTATGTAATGTGCTGAAACTTGGAGATGAATTACCCTAACACCAAGCTGATATTTTTGCACTCGACGCGCGTTTCGCAAACAAGGTTAGCATCTTCTCCTGAAAATGCTAACCTTGTTTGCGAAACGCGCGTCGAGTGCAAAAATATCAGTTTGGTGTTAGGGTAATTGTTCTCTAGGAAAAGACTCAACTTCCACCCCAAAGGTTCCAATCTCATCATCGTTTATTATGTAATATGCATTAACTGTATTGGGTTGCAACTGTGCCTGGATGTTCAATCAAATGCGCAATATTATTGCACAATAATTGCGATTTTTGAAATTTTTCAATTTTGAAATCCCCTGCTGACAGAGAATGATTTCAAACCTGTGGGTATAATGCACGTTACTGCTTATAGTGCAATAATATTGTGAACTGGGGCGATATGAAGTATGTATCGTACGAGAATAGAATAGTTCTTGGCTGACATTATGAATGCTACCATCGGCTAAACCGAAAAAAAATCTTGTATTGCACGATATTGAATATCGCGCAATAATATGGTGCGCTGGAACTATATAATCTGTATTAACTTGCAATTAATCCTAGTTGTTCAATCAATTGCACAATATTGAATGATTTGTTCCGAAAATATGATACAACAATAACGTGTGTTTGGAATATTTCAATTTCAAATTGCCCTGTTCCCAGGAAATGATTTGAAACTTGTGAATATGATGCACTTTATGGGTTATAGTGCAATTAACTGTATGAGTATTGAGTATACAACAGAGATCGCCCTTGTCTGACATCATTTGCGCAGTATTAATTAGTTTCAAGTGTGGAGAATGTTGCATAGAAATTGCTCATTTTTCAATACCTGGGTTTTATAAGTATAGTGGGCGTAGCACAAAAACATTGATTCTCTCGTCTCGAAAGTATTCTACAATCAATATTTTAAAGCGTCATATCGAACAATATTGGGAATTGTGCAGTAATATTTCGTGTTCGTGTTGCGCAAGTCTTAATGGACGTCTACGTGTACATTTTGCTCAATGATTTCCTTGAGCAATTATCACAAGGGGATAATTTGTAGGAAATGAATTCGCAATATTGAATGATCCACAGGGGTATCACTTCTAACTATGATATTAAACAATATTGGATATTGCGTAATACAATGTGCAAGTATGTATCTAAGAGTATGTTTGTATGATACCAATTTGCTGTATTGGATAATGCTCAATTATTTTTCATGTCTGGGCGGTATAATGTGTGTGGAATGACCATTGTGCATTTTTTAATTCATTTACGGAATATTGAACAATTTTCATATGTAAGAACAATACAATGCAAATTTGGCAAGTTTTTGGAGTTAAATCATGAGCTCTGGGATAATGAAATTCCATAACAATGATAGAATTATGAAAAGTTGTACATGTCTCATTGAACCAAGTCATAAGAAAAACGATGAAGAGTTCGAAAAAAGTAATAGTACGAGAAACATTCTCAAACATTTGAGAGAATCTGAAACCTAATACGAGAATATTACTGTATTAAACCTCTAGATGTTTCCCGTATATATAATATTCTTCTAATCGTAAAAGAGCTGTGTTTTACGCATCCATAGTAACAAAAAATAACTGTTTTTGACACTTGAAGAAAAAATGGATTTCTCCATCTCAATGTGGGTCAGATCATTGACAGAACTGTATCACTGCAATACCACACAGTTATTTAATATTCATTCTTCCTGAATTCAATCTCACAAGGTAATATCCAAAATAATCATTGCCGCTGCGGTTTTCATGAACGTTACCGAAAATGGGTTTTCCGCAGCAGAAAATATCGATAATGGCGCTGATAATGAGCAGACTAACGGCACTACTACAAAACATTTATGGCGACGGATGATGAATCTCCATAACACACAGTCATTTCGAAAGCTAATTATCGTATCTGGGAATAATTCATCCCGAAAATCCGCTACTGTAAATATTTAATTCGCGTATTACAGATGAGCTCCCATTAACATTCCGCACTCATTTGCTCATGATATAGGCCAGTCGTCGGGGAGAAAAAATAGGAGTTGGTCCGTGAAAAAAAAACATTATGGTGTTTTTTTTGTCTTGAAGTGTTCATTGTGGTATAAATTTCAAGAATATTTACTATTTGAACGTCCTCATTTTGTGGTTGATCGTAATTTTCTGGGTTTGTAACCTACCACAATCTGAAAAAAATAGGAATTAATATTGGAATCATCTATACAAGTGTAGGAAGGCAGATTTTTAATCAACCCCCGAAAAGTTGCTGCTTTTATTGAAAAAGAGTTCTTTTTGGAAAGAACCAGTTCAATTAATTAGCAAATTCTCGTTATCTCAAAGTTTGCCTATTGAAAAAATTATTAGAACTAATATATAAATATGAAAATACTTAGCGTTATCGTTTCGGAAACTTAATCCGTTCTCAAAATTGGACGCAAATTCCTGTTCAAATGCAAATACATCTTGTCAATCTTCGTAAATGACATCTGTCAAACATTTCAAATCTGACATAACATTTTGTCCTTCAGGAGGGGCAGCCATCCGCCATCCATATCAAGCGAACTCATAGATATGCATTCTTCACCAGACAGCACGATGAAAGCAGATTCCTTCAATTTTCTTATCCTGACATTGCTGTCTTTCGTCATAATGTTAGTGTCGTTCCATTCTGCTGTGTGATCTCCAAGATTGTTCCGATAATTTAGAACCAGCTGTCTGTTCCTGATGTACATCTTGTGTTCACTCTTCCGCGCTTCCGCACGTATTGACGTTTCACCGATATATTTTAGACCGCACCAACAAGGAATTTGATAAATTTGTGTTTTCCGTTGTGTTATTTCGTTTGGTATGTGTCAGAATTGACTTTAAAGTATTTGTTGTTTTGAATGTTGTTCTAACATTATACCTGTTGCCGATCCGTTTTATTCTTTCAGACAAACGAGGGACATGAGGTATATTGTTTGATACAGGTTGTGTATTTTGTGAAGTTTGTATGTCTTCGATGTGGACTGTGTTCGGAAATTCAATTTCTGTTTTATCCCATCGGGCTCAAGACGAACCAGTTTAGCCTAGGCTATACCGCTTTATCCTATTGCATGTAGGACGAATTAGTTTAGCCTAGGCAAAACTAGTTTATCCTGTAATCGGGTTTGGCCGGTAGCATATATTTGCAGTGAGTTGTTGAAAGTAGAAAATATATTCATTCAATAAGAGTGTTTGTTGGATCAGTGAAGAAAAGTTAGGAATATTTTTGCCAGTTTCAGAAATGGTAGGTAAATATTACAGTATGGGTAGCAGTTTCAGGAAAGTTCTTGATATGATATGATCAGAGATATGCACAAAGAAATCTGACCGATACTTGGAAACTTTTTCTAGAGATCAATTATCCTAACACCAAACTGATATGTTTGTACTCGACGCGCGTTTCGCTAACGAGGTTAGCATCTTCAGGAGAAGAAAATTGATACTGATCAATTAATTTCAGGATAATCGATCTCTAGAAAAAGTTGCAACTCTTACACCAAAGGTTCCAATCTCATCATTTATGGCCAATACTTGATAAAAATCCATTAAAAAAAATTAACCCATTGTCAGTGAGAAAAGTACAGTGAATTGTTTTATTTTTTGGAATAGGGAATATTTTTCTATAGTGAGCTAAATGAATGGTTGAATTTTTTTCATCCGCTAACAAGTCTTTGAATTGTCCTAACACCAAACTGATATTTTTTTCACTCGACGCGCGCTTCGCTAACAAGGTTATCATTTTCAGGAGAGAAAAATTGATTCTAAATCTAAAGCTAGGGTTAGTTGTTTATACGCATACAGTTTTTTGGTTCGATATGGACTTTTTTCATAACTGTTAATTATTCTAATTAATTTCTCGATAATGAACTAGTGCAGTGACTACCTGCCAAATTCATTGGTCCGTCATCTGTTGTTATTGATTATTCTGATTACTTTCTCAACAATAGATAGAAAAGCGGGCTGAAAGGGATAGGTCCCTTGTCACCATTCGTGCTGTTTTTACATTTTGCTATTTCTAGACTCTCACATGCATCGAGTAGTCTTGTGTCATACACATGCTTGATCAGTTTCAGATTGCTTTCACCAATTTTGTGGTCATCGTCTAGAGCGTGTTGGGCGACACTGGATTTTTTTACCTTTCCGTATTTCATGTGTGCAAAATGCTCTTCGAAACGGGTTTTAATAGCTCGTCGGCTCTGGCCGATGTAATTTGTTGTTGCAATCTTGACAAGTGTTTTCGTGAATTCCCGACTTCTCTGAGTTTTCTAATTTATATATATTCGCACCAGTACTTCAAACGACTAACTGAAAAACCACCTCTTGTCATTTCAGATAATTTTTTGACCACAAACCCCCCGTCTATGACTTCCCATCAACATTCCGCACGCATCGCTGTAATCATCGTGCAACTTTCCAATTAATAATGTCCAGCTGAATTAATTCGGTTTTTCTCGTATGAATATCAAGTCCAACCTTTCGCCGTTTAACATAAACAGCCAATCAATTAGCAGAACACGATGCAAAAAGCGGCATAATCACCTATAAATTTATTAAACATACGAGCTAAAAGCTTCCTCTGACGCAAAAATCGGTAATTATTCTTAATTGCCGTGAATTCGTTTCTGATTGGTCGCGTGGAATGAGTAAAGGCCGCTGGATTCGTGGACTGTGTAATGGGTATTATTTCGGAAAAATACAATCAGTGGTTCGAGAAACGTTTAGGAGATCAGTAATTTTGTTACCGCTATCGACGAGAATTATCGTTATTTCAACAATAGCTTAATTCAGTATAATAATTTCGTCATAGTAAATAGATTCAGGTGCAATTACAAGCTATGATCTTAGAAAAGTGAATGATTGGTGTAATTTTCCAGCTTTTTGCACCTGAACCAGAGAAAAACGATGACTTCAATTCAGTTCATACAAGATACAGTCGGTCTAGACATAAAAATGTCTTATATTTGGGTTTTACCAGCATTCAAATCTAGCTGATGAAACCCTATTCTTAATGTTTCCCAAATCTATAGCTGATCAAGCCCTTTTCCATTGGTTTTCATCTCGCAAAAAGTTGGACAAATGACAATCACTTACCTATCTCAATTCGTCATATTGACCGGTGATCTATCGAATAGTAAATTCGTGAATCACGGTGTTCCTCAAGGCTCGGTTCTGAGACCCCTTCTCTTCCTGATTGATATAAACGATTTACATTTTCACATGCTTCCTACGACAAGCGTCCTGTTCGCAGATGATACAACATTTATTTGTCAAAGTAATACTGTTGACGATCTGTCCACGTTATCAGATGATACAATCGATTTAGCTAAAACCTGGTTCATTTGTAATAAGCTCAATCTTAACCTAGGTATAAATCAATCCATTTTCATATCCTCCAATTCAACACGTGGTAGCTGTGTGAAATTACTTGGCATGCAACTAGATGATAGACTCAATGGGGGCCCACAAATCACAATATTAGCGAAGAAACTGTCTAGTGTCACCTTTTTGATTCGACGTTTGAGATATATTGTCAGTGTGTATGTCCTCAAATCATTTTATTATGGTTTATTCCATAGTCATTCGTCTTATGGTATTCTTCTTTGGGGTGATTCGTGTCACTCTAGTAAAGCATTCATTCTTCAAAAGAGAGTAATCGGAATAATGGCAGGAGTTCATCATCGTGAACATTGCCGCCCCCTTTTCATCAATTTTCAAATCATGCCGCTTACTACTTTATATATTTACTCGTGTTTATTAGAAATTCATGGAACTATGCAAAAATACTCGTCTCAATCTAAAGTCCATCATTACACCACTCGACATGCTAATTTAATTTCAACTCCATTGTACAGACTCCAGATATCGCAAAAGAATTCTCTGAACATACACCTATATAACAGACTACCTTCTAGAATGAAAGGTTTGGCTTTCATTCAATTTAGAGTAAAAATTGAAAAAATTCTGTTGAAACATTGTTTTTATAGTGTCAATGAGTATCTCGTTTTAAACCAGAATGAATTTGATTCTATGTGATGGACACTCCACACCTGAATGTTCATTCCTGATCAGTTACTATTTTGTCTATAATCATTTACTCTGTGTTTAACATTTTATCTGTTTTGCTCTTGCTTGACGTTCTACTATTACATTGTATATTGTAGTGAAATAAATACTTCTACTTCTACTTCTATCTAGAAATTACAGAGGGAACATCAATGTGATCCACCCAAAAGTGATTTTGCATCTTCTTTCTGTAGAGGACAACTACCAACTAAGCACAACTTTTGGGTTCAGTATTGGGTGTTTTAAATCAATCATTATTATTTATTTTACATGTCAATAATGTCAATGTCCTCGATTCAATTGAAAGACTCACTCTTTTTGCGGATGATATAACAATCATGTGGCATAGCAAAAGCGTAGCATACTTGAGAAATGTTATCACATTGGATCTCGATGAAATTATGGATTGGTGTCATGGTAATAACAGTACATTGTTCACCAGATAGAAAAAGCTTAACATTTCTGGAACACTGTGAAGATTGCCCTTAGTAACACAGAGTCCAGGGAGGTGAACATACTATTTTTCCGCGAATCGTTTGAAATTCGACAGATATCAAATAATTTCGACCAAAAAAAAGGAAATAATTTAATTCATAAATGAATGATGCTTTGTAATTCGTAATGAAATCACTTGGGTTACTGTGGAAGCGTATTAAGGTTGAATTGTCGTTTATAAATTCAATTGCTGGTGTTCTCGAAAGTAAAATGATATGAGATTATGAAATTTCCATTCCTGGGACTCCTCTAGAGCTGTTTGAGGCAGTGAATACTTCTTGATTTCAATTATTGCCAAAGACACCAAGAGAAAAGTACGTTTTATTGACTATCGCAAATAAACAATGTGTTTTTAATAATTTAAGTAGAACACTAACAACTGTTAGGAAATTTCATCAGGAATTAAGGAAATCTTGACTTTTTCTTCAAAACATTGTGTCTGGAATGTTAAAAGGGCGATATGCCTAAGACAACTGCCACATACAAATAAAAAACTCAACGTGGATGTCAGGAAGCTGCTGGAAACAGTAATTCTGATGTAGAAACTGTTCAAATTGAGACATCAGCCTAATAAAGCATAAGCTTTGCGCCAAAAAAAGCTTCTAGGGTTGAGAAAATATATTCCAAACTGGTCAAAGAAAGCCATTGTTTTTTTTTGTTGGGTAAACTGAGTGAAAGTGAGATGCTCCGAATTTGAACGAGATAAATAATACGAAAACTGAGGATCATTGAAATGACATTATTTGAATGGATCCAGATTTAATTTTTGGTCGATATTGTACCAATATAGAAATAACGATATATCCTCATGCTGATTTCGAATATTGAACCAATATCGCCAAATGTCCACATTGTTTATGGCCAATATTTGATAAATATTAGACTAATGTTTCAATAAAATTGATCCAATATCAGTCTTGAATCAATTTTTAGACTCTCTTCAAATTCTTGTAATATCTATATTCTTGGTATTTTTTAGGTGATAGATCCAATGTGAGGACAATATTCAAAACAGATAACACAGATGGATCCCTATTGAGTCGAAACATAATTCAAAAAATTGTGTTTATAGTATCCCATGTGTATGTGGTAGTGTTCATACTGGGGAAACATCGAGGCCATTGAGAATGAGAACAGCTGAGCATAAAACACTTTGGGAAAAAGAGGACTAGATTACTGAAAATTAACTGAGCACATATAATCAACAAATGCTATCCACGTGGTTGAATGGAATAATAATAATTTACTTATGACAGAACAATATTGAACAAAAAGGAAACTTAAAGAGGCTACTTGAAATCTGCTACACGTACCGGTTAGATATGATCTCGTCTCAGGAATGAAACTTCCTACCGAGGTTCGTATACTATTTTGTTTACAACCATCATATTTCGATTGAAATTGATAAATATCTGTTTCGTTTTGAACATACCTGAAATATTACATTTAACGACAAATTACCAAAAACGTAGTGTTCTCAGAATAATAAAATAGATATATTGTTACCGTGACTACGGGGTATACAATTGTCACCAATGGAAATAAATGTCAGATAGTCAATAAATGACAGATGAAGTCTAGAATGGATGAAATGAGGGCGGGAAGTAGAGGTGTGTGATGTGACACTTCCCAACCTTCAATGACGTCAGTAATGACAGCATTACATATATGGTTGTAAATAAAAGGTATTTCTGTATATCCCAGTGCCCGTCGTTACATATAGGCAGGGGAGCAGCTATTTCAGATGAACTCTTTTCTCCTTATTGTGAACGTCATTTATTGATATACACGTACCTATCAACAGAACAATTTTTTATTTGATTCTACTTCTTCCATAGGAGTTGTAATTACTATGTAATTACTACGTTGGGAATTCACTCTCAGAACTGTCTCTGGTAATACTTTTCCACGACCCAATATCTGGAAACCCACATAATCACCGAGTTCCTCAACCGCGAAAAACTAATCAGCGAAATCCCCCCGGCTTTAAAAAATGTCTTTCCAACACGGAAACGACTCCCAGCAACGAGGGAGGTGTCTCACGGCTCAGGTGGCCTTGCCGCGCTCTAATCTCCTCGTTTTCTTACTGCCTCCTAAGCGCCCGACAAAAAAATCCCTTATTAAAATACTTTGCGAGCGTCTCCGGGGGATGCGCCTCCCCAACGGAGATCATTTCGTAATTTCGTGCCCGGGGCGATGTTTAGTGCAATTTAATGTTCCCTCGCACGACAACCGATCCTCCTCCTATTAAGTCCGATGTAGGCTGCCGAATAAATTGCGGAAGATTACCGGTGTTAGGCGCTCGCCGGATTTTAGCACTCGTGAGATTGTTGGTTGTGTTGTTAAGGACAATGGGGGGTGACCACTTATGACGGTCTATCTAGTCGTGAAAACGAGGCTTGGAATTGGTCTAACATGTCATTACTAGTATATTTTTTTGATAATATTCATGGTCAGTCTCAAGATGAAAGTTAATTGCGTGTCTTTATACATCTGGGCAAACGTTTCTATTGCAACAGTAGAGAAGAATGCAGAATACTGGTTCTCTGCAAATTGTTTGAAGCTGAACGAGGCAAAAACAAATCGTCTGAACTTCTCAACAAATATACATATGGGAGACCACGTTAAACTTCTGGGTGTTACTCTCGATGATTCGTTAAATTGGTCAAAACACATTGAGCTACTTTGCTCTAAATTATCTAGTGCGATCTTCATTATAAGACAACTAAGGAAACTTGTGAGTACAGATGTTCTGTCAAACACTTACTATGCATTTTTTCATTCTCACATAGCGTATGGTATAACTTTATGGGGCAACGCAGCCAAGTCAGAAAAAGTCTTTAAACTTCAAAAAAAAGTTATTAGAACTATTGCGTTCGCAGGTTACATATATATATATATATATATATATATATATATATATCAGCAACTTTCGGAAATCCATAATAATAAACATAAACTTTCGCTAAACACTCGACGAGCAGATCAAATCAGACCTATGAAATACAGATTGAAAAAATCTATGAATAACTCTGCCAATATAACTCTTTACAATCACCTACCTAGGGAAGTTAAATCTTTGCCTAGAAATTGTTTCATACAAAAGGTCAGACAGTTCCTCACAAAATCAAGCTTCTATACAATTGCAGAATATTTTGACACCTCCCCATTTGTAGGTGTAACGTCTTGAATGTTTTTAAGAAGTAATGTCTTAATTGTTTTTAATGTGTTTGATATTGTTATGGATTATCGCAGTGTTTCAACGCCGTTGATATTTATATATTTTTAAGATATATGTGTATTCATGTTAAACATAAGTTTTACTGTGGGCTCTAGCTCATTCAAAAGACCTGCTACAAATGTAAACTTACATGGAAGTTGAAGTATGTCTATGTCTATGTCTGGATTTTCAAATTTTTTTGGGTTCTCAATCACTATCACAATCTGAAACAATACAAAAACAAATGATTATCAAAATACTTACCGGTTCGGAATAAATTCTGCTTCTGTGCAAATGGAAGGTATGTGGTCATGATTGAGTTATATAAGACGTCATTTCCTGTATCAAATTTACTCATTTCCATTTCGAATTCATTTTCTATTATTGTTTCGTCTCGGAAGCTATGCCTAAACAACTAAATTGAGTTGTTTGATAAACAATTTAATCTTCATTTCCCACGATACCAGAAAGATTCATACTAAGTTGGTATTTCCATTATTGAACATGAGTTGGACAAGGTGAGAGGTGAGTTCTTCATATTCTACATGGTGATTTCAGAATTTGTTTACATATTGTAGCAGCACATTTGAAGTTCATAGCTTGTTCATAGCTAGACCTCGACGAGTTATGACCCAACAGAACTCTGAATAGCAGATTTGGAAACGTTCATAATCGACTTTCATAAACTTGGGAGTATCAATTTTTTTCCTGTTCCTTCTATATCGAATGTGAGCATAGCATATTGCTCCTTGAAACGATTTTCTCATATACATAGTCACACAAAAAGAAAGCCCTGTAACGTTCGAAGAACACTGCGTGAATCAAGGGGCACGAGATACAAATTAATATCAACATAAAAGTTTCGACATTTGTAACCCTCAGGAGAAACATTCTTCAGTAAGAAATTCCGAAGTTCAGCTCTTCTATTAAAAAAATATCCCCGAGTAAGAGAGGTTCGATAGGTCTACAAGCTCACAAGGAGAGGGCGGGAATTCCTGACTCGTTGGGTCATCCGTGTTGATACTATAAAAGGTGTAATAAATGATGATAACTGAAAAGAGCGCCGATCGTGGAAATATCTATAGGAGGGGGACAAGTCTCCAACCCTTCTACTTCTTCCGAATAGAATTGAAGACGTTTCTATGAATGTTTTGGTGCCGAGCTCCGTACATCAGAACTATATTCTAAGACAAGCCGCATTTGTGCCTTGTGGATCATCAGAAACTGACGGGAAATGAAGTAACAAAATGGTTAAGGCTTTCGCAGTCGAGGTTATTACTATAACTACTTTTCTTCGGGCTTGAAGGCCGTCGTTCTTTGGAATTTCTTTCTAACGTTTCGCTAGCGCGAGTGGCCAGCGTCTTCAGAGGCTTACTCATTTCCGATGACTGAGCCATCGGAATGAGTAAGCCTCTGAAGAAGCTGGCCACTCGCCCTAGCGAAACGTTAAGAAGAAATTCCAAAGAACGACGGCCTTATACTGGGAAATCAAGTGTTTCTTCGCACGAAATAGAAGTTCAAGCTTCTGCAAAGCAACTTTAGCGATTGATCTCATATGGTTTTTCCATAAGAGATTATTACTGATCACAATTTCTAGCATCGTGATACTTAACTTTGTAGGAATAGTTATTCCTGAGGTCTGATATTGGAGAACGATAAATCGGCTTTCTTTGAGAAGAGACATGCCCCAGCTTTTTTGACCTTGTAACAGCCAATTCAAAAAATGTTTTATTGTTGTGTTCCCCCGTCAAATGGGTTTTCAACTCCGTCCTGTATACTAAGGTGAAATATTTCATCAACCGAACAATCCCGGAGTATAATGACAGCGATAAAACACTCCCCTCAGAATCACTTAGGTAAGTGGTCAGTGGTCAGTACCAGTTATCGCTCAACAATAGCGGCCGATAAATCTAACGAAGACACAGTCGTTTGATACAATGCCAGATTTGAATGGGACAATGACAAACACAAAACCCATACTTGAGGCAGATGATTCAGAACAGTATCGAGATGGGCGTGTGCTGTTTGAATGCTATTCTCGAATCTAAACGACGTTTAATACACTTGGGGGCTTTATGGTGGTTGGCTTGCTTGATTTAGTTGTCTATTGAGCTGTCTTCATTTGTTTTGTGCTAGTTTTGTGCGATGTTTTGCACTTCACGTGGTGAAAATACTGAGGATGAAATACTGAGGTGAACCTCAGTACCTACACTAGAGATCATGAACAGACATTCAATAAAGTTAATATGAGATACCTATATACCTAACGTTTTCCGGTCCGATATGGACTTTGTTACTGCTAATTATTTAAATTCATTTCTCGATAATGAACTAGTGCAGTCACTACCTGCAAAGTTTGTTGGTCCGTCATCTGTTATTATTGATTATTCTGAGTACTTTCTCAACAATAGTCTGAAAAGCGAGCTGAAAGGGATAGGTTTCTTGTTTCCATTCATGCTATTTTTACATTTTGTTATTTCTAGACTCTCACATGCATCAAGTAGTCTTGTGTCATGCACATGCTTGATCAGTTTAAGATTGCTTTCACTAATTTTGTGGTCGTTGTTTAGAGCGTTTTTGGCGACACTGGATTCCTCTACCCTTCCGTATTTCATGCAAAATGCTCCTTGAAACGGGTTTCAATAGCTCGTCGGCTGTGGCCGATGGATTTGTTGTTGCAATATTGACAACTGATTTCATAAATTCCCGACTCCTTTGAGTTTTCTAATTTATCCTTTGGGTTACCAAGAAGCTGTTGTAATTTGTAAGGAGTTTTATATGCAACTTTCATATTCACCTTATTGAATATATGTTAAGTCCTCTAGTTTTTAGAGGTTCATATGGGATTACTATGAATTTTTCATTTCTCTCATCTTTTTGAAAAGTCGAAGATTCAAGCTATTCTCGAATCTAAAAGACGTACTGTTTGAACGTCATTATTTTGTGGTGAATCGATATTTGTTTCGTAGTTTTATGGGTTTGTAACCTACCACAATCTGAAAAATAAGAATTATTATCGGAATCTATACAAGTGTAGATGGGCAGATTTTCAATCTTCCCCGAAAAGTTGCTGCGTCTATTGAAAAACAGTTCTTTCTGGATAGAACAAGTCCAATCAGTCAGCAACTTCTAGTATAACTCAAATTTTGCCTATATTAGTTTTAATAATTTTTTTGATAGGCAAAGTTTGAGTTGTACGAGAAGTTGCTGACTAATTGGACTCGTTCTATCCAGAAATAACTGTTTTTTAATAGACGCAGCAACTTTTCGGGGTAGATTAAAAATCTACCATTCTACACTTGTATAGATTCCAATATTAATTTTCCTTTTTTCAGATTGTGGTAGGTTCTGTATCTGTATCTGTAGAGTAGGGAGGGTGAGTATAGACCCACAGCACTTAGGCCACAATATGGCCCATTGTACATCCTCCCAAGGAGTCGCCCTCCTAGGACATTGTCCATCCTGCCTTATCCAGGAAGGAGGACAGGTCACCAGGGGACATCTCCTTAATATCGGCAGGTGTAGGCCAAGACTCACCGAACACACACTCTCTTATCGACGATAGCTCCAGACATTCGCATAAGACATGCCTGACAGTTTCATCTTCCTGTTCACACATCCTGCATAGAGGTGTGTCCACTAGCCCCATAATATGGAGGTGTTTCCTTAGTTGACAGTGTCCAGTCAGAAATCCCACTGTTGAACGTAGGTTCTTCCTGGTCATCGCCAAATATTTATTTGGATCCAGCTTCTCAGGGTCGCCCAGGGTGATCCTGGCAAAACTGCATCCTTTGGTTTCATCCCATCTTTTGAGGGTTTGAGTATGGGTGTAACGTTTGGCTAGTTCCGCAATTGTCGAAGTCGTCAAGCCATGGGTGTCACCTGGTAGGTTACAAACCCAGAAAGCTACAGAACAAACTTATCGACGTTCAATACATTTGGGGGCTTTATGGTGGTTTGCCCGCATGATATTGTTGCTTTTTGAGCTGTCTTCATAAGTTTTGTTGACTTTTGGTGTGTTGTTTGGCACTTCACATGGTGGTATTCTTGAGGGTGACATTTCATTTCAAATTTCTAGGGGAATATTCTATATAGAATGTTACAAAATTATCTGTGGAGAGATACCAGCCGTGTTTCCAGGATCAAAATATTTCATTCTCTATAAAATAGATTCAAGAAACTTTTCTCAGAATTTCTTCGTGATTCTATGACTTTTAGGAAAGATATTAGTAATAAGGTTATAGCAATCTCATATGAATCTCAGTACACTAGAGATCTTGAATAGACATTCGATAAAGTCCTCATGAGATACGGAAGGGTAGAAAAATTCTGTGTCGCCCAACACGCTCTGAACAATGATCACAGAGTATGTGAAAGCAATCTGAGTCTGATTAAGGATGTGCTAGAAATAGCAAAATGTATAATTAGTTTGGATTTGTGACAAAGGGCCTACCCATTTCAGCAAGCTTTTCAGTTTATTATTGAGGTATCAAGCAGAATAATAAGATAACAGTTTTCTCCTCATAAAGATGCCAACCTTGTTAGCGAAACCCGCGTCAAGTTGAATTTGACTTTTAAGCGAAATCACCCTATTATGTAGCTCCAAAAGGTGTTGCTTTTCAGAATTATTCTTGAAACAAATTTACATCCTTGTGATTCAGAAGAGAGTTCCTCTGATAGAATTCATATACAGATCTTCAGCCCATGATGTGTTTGGAAATTGGGTCTCTACTCAAACCAGTACCTTGATGGCGTTTTTCTTGATGGTAACACTGGATAGGAACATATCACATGCTTGAATCATCCTGATGTAAAGGAAACTTTCCCTTTTGGTTGAATTTTCACGTATTTGAACAGATTATCCATTGCTATTTAGCAATTAGAGAACATTGGGTCCGTTACCTCATAGACTTTGATAATGCCTACCACAGCTGTAGGCGAAACGTCAGGAGTGAAAACCTGTCGACCACGGCAAACAAACCCGAAAAACAACTCAGAGTTAGTTACCGCCGGCCGTGAAAGTTTTTGACCTTTGAATATTCAAATAAATAAATGAATTCAGTCAGGAAATGAATAACATTCCATCAATTCAACATTTCAATTTGATAGTGAATAAACATCTAATCCCCAAAGTAGATTTATGCGCCTGAGTTTTTTTATTCTAACAATCTTGGGTTGGCAACCCTGATTCGCTTTCCCCTAACCTTACTTATTCTGTCGTCTGAGGTGGTTTTTATGATTCTAGTCAAAGAACTTGGTTTCTTTATGCAAAGGGTTCTTGATGAAATGAATTGATGAAAATTAAAATTGAAATTGTTCATGAATTCAAGGAAATATTTGCATATATTGTGAGGTGTACGTTGCAACGGTTCAACTATAAAGACCTTTACCAATTTGTTTGTTCAGCGCTGACTGAGTGACTGTCTCACTTTGATGACAAATTGGGAAGAAACCATCTTGAAACTGGGAACTGGATATCTTACATTAACCGTGGAGTTTCTTTCAGTGGGTTATATACAAGATAACTATCTTTCAAAATTTTGTGTGGCAGAATTTCCATCTGATATCCAAATTCCCCACCTCATTTTTGAATGCTCCATGATCTTAATCTGATATATTTCAAAATCATGATAGTACCTATATATTTCTTGTATGTTTGGTACTGATATAGTGTGTGGTACCTAAAATATGGTGTCAGGGTCAGCTTGTACAAGTGATCCATAAAAGACGACTCCTAGGCCCTCAACTAGGTCCGTTTCAAGGTCAGTTGCTTGTTTCGTTGGTGTTTACACGTTAGCAGGCATTCAAACACTTCGTAAATTCCGATGAGCACAATGAAGTTTCGAATAAGAGAATGGGAAAAGGTTGAAGAGTGTCGAAAGGAGTTGGAAAACATCTTTCTTGCCTCGTATTTTTCTGAGTGAGCATTTGATCACTTTGCAACCTGGAACTAGGTTAGAGAGGACCACATTGTGAAAAAAATTGTTTCTTCTGAAGCGGAAACAGCAAAGTTATAATAATACCAGGTAGGAAGTTATTTTTCAGTAGTTGATATAATAAAAAGAAAGTAGGATGAGATTATACATCTGAAACATCCAAATTAATATATTTGTTCGATAGCTACCATAAAGATCAGCAATTATGAATGTTAATAATATTCACAGCGCTTGTTCACTCCTGGCTACTTCCTAATCAAAGGCATTTCTTCGTTAATCAACCCGCAACCGACACGGCCATTCGTTATTGTTTCATTAGAGGTAACTACCGAGTCATTAGTTTTTACGGTTAAGTGTGTTTTAATGTATGCAGGTAATTTGGACTTATATTTTCTGCTTTGTTATCCTATTATTAATTGCAGCTGATTTAGACATTGTTATGCAATGTTAAATCGACGAGTGACTTATAAAATGGAGTTTTTGCAGCCATTTCCGCTCAAGAGCCAGGTGGGTCATGGCGGGATTTTTTGCTTGTTTTACCGACAAGCCTATTACAGGTACAACAAAAGCCAGTTATCGAGTAAACGGGTAACGTTGATTGTAACATTCATTGGAGTTGTTTCATTTGCATTTTCAACGTAACATTCTATATCGATTCGTTCAGAAAGTCCTTCTGGTGTCAACAATCGGTGAAAGTAATAAGAAACATGTTATCAGGCTCTGCTCTGGATGTTGGACTGGTTATCAGTGGAATAAATATTGTATCATTTTTCAATTATATTTATATTCAAAGCGATAAGAAGTCTAGCTTCCCCATACTTAGACCAATTTGTTCTATATAGGCATGATGTACATAGACATAAGGACCAGTAACAGCTTATGTATACTCCGAACTAATTATTCAAGAACAATAAATTCTACATTCCATAAAGGCTTTCTAGAATATAACAAACTTCTAGATCAATTGAAAAATGTAATAGTTTGCCTAACTTCAAACAGGAGTTGATGAAATTTCTTAATAGTCCAGTAAATGAAGGGACGAACCTGTGAATAAGTCTATGAGTTCTTCACTTGTGGCTCAATTTGTAGGTCATCACAGATGTTTTCGAAGGACCCAAAACTTAACACGATTGCGTTCATGGAAATGGCCGAAAATGGCCCGCTAAACCCAGAAAAATGGGTTTCCCGTCAATATCTGGCTAAATATACGAATTAGAGAATTTTCGTTCATACAAAAATTAAAGATCGTCTCATTATCTAATGACCTTCATCATTTTTTCCAAAAACTCAACTGTTTTCGAGATAAAGGAACCCAAAACTCTCCTCATTTCAGCTGCCGCTTTCTCTGTAGGAATTCTGTTGTCTATGCATTCGCTTGGAGGCGGGCGGACGAATTGTTTCATAACTCAGGCAAAAACTGACATTTTTCAATGAATCAAAGTTCAAGATAATGAGGAAACCCGTAGCTATCATTCCATGTATTTAGAAGTTCTCTCTTATTTGGCAAAAAGATTTAATAAGCTGCGAATTTTTTTCCGCACCATTTCGACACTGTTTCATTAATTTGTTTACATTTTTTTCAAAAATAGTCTTTCATCGGAATTTTTTTTTGTAATAGGTCCTTGGGCCATTTTCGGCCATTGCCATGAACGCAATCGTGTTAAGTTTTGGGTCCTTTGAAAACATCTGTGACGACCTACAAATTGAGCCACAAGTGAAGAACGCATAAACTTGTTCACAGCTTTCCCTAGTTTCGGATCTTCAGTTACTGGACTATAAGATGAAGTACATTGCTTAGAATATACAAAAACGCTAACATGATTAAGTTGTAGAACACTAGTATTTTTTATCGATACCAATAATATTCAAAATCTGGCTTTTTAAATAAGGATGAACCTATTTGATTGATTCTAACCGTACTTTAAAGCAGAAATTCTTGGACACGTTGAGTTCGATTGTGAGAGAAACACATTTCGAAAATACTCTTCGACATATATATTCAACCCCCTAGCAAGGGTCTGTCACAAGCGGTTTGTTATTTGTAACGGTGCTTTATGAAGAATATGAAAACGTTGTTGAATTGATTTATTGAAACGTGACTTCAACAAAAGTTAAGAATGTGATCCATTCGCTTTCACAAATTATTATAGTAGTAACTTGGGGCAACATACTGTTACGAAATTTCCTAGCGCCGGCCCTGTCGCTCGTAAACGCAGAATAATGTGAGGGGTAGGAAAGAGAACGTCATTTTTCCAGGAACTCTCGATTCGAGTGGAGCATCCGATACACATCATAGAGATCTCTCTCGAAAATTCTCCATAGGCGTACGCAAGTATAAAAGGAGACACTTAATCGCAGGACAGATAGTTATTCAGAGCTAAGAGGAGAGAGTTATTCAGAGCTAAGTGGAGAGAGTTATTGAGATAGTCATTCAGATAGAAATAGAAATATCTTTATTGACCAGTTTGGTACACAATAGTACATATGGCAAGTCATATTTTTACAGTTACAATAATTGTATAAAAGTACGTATTACACCCACAATCTATCATATACTACATCATATTATTTACAGTTGAAAGTAAAATAAATACATAACAACATACATATATCTAACCCACAATACAATACATTCAACAGTTACGATCATGCAGAAATTCTTCGCAACTGTAGTAACATTTGTCTAGTTAGAGATTTTTAATGCTCCTATAGAATAATTTCTCTGTTTTAATTTTTCTAATAGCTGACGGCAGCGCATTGTAAAGACTAACTGCTTTATATAGTGGTGAGTCTCTAAATTTGGAGGTTTTGTGTTTAGGCACCTTCAATAAGTTACCATTACGCGTTGGATATTCATGACTTGATAAGGTTTTTTCAAGCAGTGACTCTTTTTTTTGGCGTAGCTCACACATTTATATATGTATATGCAGGGAGCTAACAGAAGCCTTTCTCTAATAAATACTGGTCTACAACTCTCTGAATAATTCATGTTAAATATCAGTCTCACTAGTCTTTTCTGTAATACAAAGATCCTGGTGAAGTTATTTGCACTTCCCCAACACACTATATTGTAAGAAATGGGTGAATCAGAGTTTCTAGTTTAGTTGAAAGACGGAGGTTTTTATCGGAGAAAGCTTTGGTATTGCTAAGTGCATAAACCGAAGTAGAGAATTTCTATTACAGAGAGTTCTAGTACAGAGCGTTGGATAGTTAGCGGAGCAATTTGAGTGATTGTATCGTATTGTGATAAAGAGTTGTAATGAAAGTAGTGGAGTGTTGTTTGGAGTTTTAATAAACGAACTCAAGGAAAGATCGTTACAATAGGAATAATTTTATTGGGATGGATGTGCTAAAAAAGGCGAGCAGAAGTTTAAAAACGACAACATTTCTCTTATTCCTGAATCCACATAGTGTTGGTTGCCCCTAGCTTGATCTTTGAATTGTTTGGTACCAAACTCATCTGGAGTTTTTTTCCAACCAAAAAAAAAAAAACGATAAATGGGGAATTTTATGGAGATGAGAAATTGTAGCATTGTTTCTTTTCCACAATGAAAGAAAGAGGATGTACATGACTCTCATGTGAGATGTAAAATCAACAGAATTTGCTTTTGTGTCTGTTGATACGACGATCAATTCATTAACAAAAAGAAAGAAAGAGTCTTTCCAAAACAGCTACTCCCCTCGCTATATGACGCGACGGGCACTGAATCAGATAAAAGACACTTTTTCCTTCTGATTGTACACGAAGCATACGAAATGTTATAGAAGTTTCGTATCACCTCTGGTGTCAGAAATCCTCAGGAATCGTCCGATCCCGTATTTCACGTCGACGAATTCCGCAACACCACCACCGATACGGACAGCGGCTCGTGAAATATCGCCGGGGGATAGATTAGAATCCGGTCGGATGCGGACGAGGGTGTTTGTTTCTCCAGGATTTATAGGGGGAGGCGAGTACAGGCGTTCGCTAACGCGTTTAGTGCCGTGCGGGTGGCAGGTTTGTCCCCCACCCCCTCGCTGGACCGGTGACGGATGAGGTAGCCCCGAGACGAGGGTGCTCTCATTAACACGTTGCTTGCCGCCCTCACGCCGAACGATGGTAATTGGGGGTATGCGCTGTTAGGTAGATGCTAGCCTGGAGTCTGGAGCTTGATTTTTCACCTTCTGCATCATAGAGTCATAGAACAGAGGGATAAAACTTTACCTCGTGATTCTAGCCTGATTTCATTGCTTTCTGTCATTTCCAAAATCATGGAAAAAGCAATCAATATGAAGCTCATCAACTATCAGGAATAATTCATGATCAACAGTACGGATTCTCCATCAATGATCGACCAGTGACTTGTTAGCGTATGTTTCACATATTTGGCAGCGTTCCATCGACTATGTGACATGTCACAGATAGAAATGGGAAACTCTTGGGGTATTTCAACGTAAAATCGGTTTTCAAACCGACCAAGAAGATCCAACAAAGCCTCAGGTCGGCTAAAGACAAAAGGGACCCACTGTCAGCGGCATACCGTGCACCTGTGGGAAGGTATACATCGGTAGCACCAAAAAATCAATTGGAACAAGGCTCAAAGAACATGAAAGAAACTGCAGGCTAGGGCAAAGTCGGCTGTGGCGGAACACGTACTCAGTGAGGGAAACCACAGGATTATGTTTGAAAATGCAAAGCTGATTGCCCCCAACCAGGGTTACCATAGTTGACTGGTACGGGAGGCGATAGAGATCCACAAACACACGGATAATTTCAACAGGAAAGAAGAAGCGTCTGGACAGAATTGGGAATCCCATTCTGGGAAAATCAAGAATAACTAATCATATCACGGCAGGTAGTGCGGCAGCTGATACTGATGATTATTCTCCGAATCCTACCGAAATAATCAACACTCCAGACTACCTGCATCAATATAAATACTCCTTACAAAATCGAAATCTCCAGTCATCGGAATAGTAGTCGAGATGAGTGAGCCTCTGAAGAAGCTAGCCACTTGCGCTAGCAAAACGTCAAGAAGAAATTCCAAAGAACGACGGCCGTCAAACCCGAAGAAAAGTACTGACACTGAAAACCTCGGCCGCGAAAGTCTTAACCACTTTGTCAATTGTGTGCTTTATTGGATAGTGAGTTGTCTGATGGTTCCATCTATGTGGCTGTTGATGGAGTATCGTCTGAAATTCTCTCAGTAAATACAGGTTTTTCTCAGTATACAGTTCTAGAGCCCACTTTGTTTCTGATTCTTGCTTCATATCAATGCTTTGCTGGAGAAAAAATCTTGGTCGGTGCATAGTTTTGCGGACGACAGTATTTTTCACACTACATATTTAGAATAATACCACGTGAGGCAGGATTCACACTGTATGGATGGATTCCTCAAATCCTTCGACATTCTCCAATAATCCAATTTTCTTCATTTCCCAGATATATCGTGCTTTTTATATTCAATATCACAAATTGGCGTGAAATGATTATTAGCGAATGGTCGATGCGCAATTAGTGTGAATTAATCAAGAGCAAAGATCCACGCGAAACATTAACGTCACTATCTTCATATGACGCATTTCGCGTGGAGGAATTTTGAAAGCAACATCCACGTTAGCGTGGTGCTAGACACGGCCAATAATCCACTAGTAGTGACGTGATTAGACAAAGTGATTAGACAAATTACATAGGAAAAAGGGGGGCAAATTCAACCTTGGGGCACTTTCAACCAGTGTCGATTTTTATGGAATTAGTTTGAATTTAGCGCCGAAAAAATTCATACGTACCCGTTAGTAGACCCTCAGCCACTACCACTGAGGTTTGTTGATGGTGTGTGCTTGTTGTGCAAAAATAAAATAAATCGTGATTTTACCTAATTCAAGATAAGTTTTGTCATGTCAGAAAATTATTCTCTGTTCGTTCTTATAAATACTATCGTCACTGTGGGGCAGATTCCACCACCTAAGAACGGGGCACTTTCAACTGGTTGAATTAAGAATATGCTTATGCATTAAGTTATGAGTTATGACTATCCATTAAGAAAAGTTGTATTAACCCGGCATTAATTTGAATATTGTTTGAAAATAGGTAAATTTCTTTTCAGATGGTCCGAACACATAAAAAAAAGCCGACGAGATCGGTAATCAACGAAAAAGACATGACTAATGCAATTAAAAACGTATTAAGTAAAAGAATGTTAGAAAGAGAAGCTGCTACAACATTCAATATCAAACGAGACACCCTACATTCCAGAATTAAAAAAATGAAAACAAAATATCCTACAGAAGAGTTACTATAGCCAGTAAATTCAATGAAGACTCTGGAAATGAAAGCGACAGCTCCAATGAGAACAAAAATCTTTATTCCAGCAAATATACGGTTTCTCAAGTTTTTTCAAAGAGTCAGGAAGATGAGCTCGTAAAATATCGAAGATACATCTACAGTTGACCGTTACGACTTAGTTCTAAAATCACCACAGCTCAACTCATCTAAGACTGCTCGGACTTCTTCCTTACTAACTTTCAATATTAACTTATCCATGTATGATATCAAATAGGTTGTATGTTTTGATTAGACTTATGTTTCAGTATTTTTCTCAATAGGTATTGCTACCAAAATAAAGAGTTGCACTGAACTGTTGTATAATTTCATTCCTGGTTGAAACTGCCCCAGGACGTGGTTGATTGTGCCCCACCGGAGGGGCACTATCAATCAAATGCAAGCTTTTTTTAACTCTGATAATTTTTCTGAAAAAATAAATTCACCGATAATATTTCCTAGACAAAATGTAAGTAAAGTATCAAATATTGCTATGCCGGGAAGAAACTACAATTATTTGACAACATTTTGTCTATATCTGCGATCTTTGGTGATTTGGTTTAATGTGCCCCCCTTTCCCCTACTTCATTCTTTAGACTTGAATCCATTGAGATATAGTATATGAGTATAGTTTATACTCGTTACTTTTTGTACGTTTTTTCCAGGTGGTTGTCGATAGAGGTTTTATATGACCCCTTACCCATTAATGTTGCTGTTCTGCAAAGAGCCAACTCAATCTCCTACGACAATTCCTTTGAAAGAAGTTATTTTTCTGCATATTTCTTCATCTGGCAGTATATATTGTGAAATATCAGTTTCTTTTGTAGTGTATTCAATGGAATTGCCAATTGAAGTTGCAGCGCCATTATAGCTAAAGCTTCAGCTAGTTTACCACTTTAGCCATTTTTGGCCTTTTGACGATTATTCAAAAATGAGAGTATTTGGTGATTTTTATCGTCAATCAGAAAAGTTTTTGAATCTTCATGTGAATATCAATTGTTGACTTTCCTTTATGAAGATTTAAGTTATAAATTTTGGTCAGATTCACAACATTTGAGTAAGATCGCATCACAGCTTTGACCAATACCTGAACTAATTTATACCACTTCGAAATTTTCTTAATTTATTCAGAGGGCGTATCGTTTTTCTTGAGTTCATGATGTTTGCTACACTATCAACAAGATAGGAGTGTTTGTTACTATAAATGTAATCATGTCAGATAAATCAGAATGATTTAGTACACTTGATTGAATTCCTTGATTGCAAAATACAACAACATTAGCAGTCATACAAAAACTTTCAATATATTCAGGATCGTCTACTCAATAGTTAGTTCCTGAATTACCATTTTATTAGTATTGCATATCAGTTTTTGTCTTTTGATTATTATGTATACCGTGTGGGACTATAACTGCAGTTGTTTTTCGTGAATAATGAAACTTTGTATGTAGTAGGTGAATGAAAAATAATTCCCCGTTATAGGGTTCTTAGACACGGCCACTAAATTTACTTCACATAAAAACTTTCCCTAACGAGAAAAACTGCATTATTTTCCAGCACTCTCCTACCCAATTCATGCAAATCGACGATTATTTCCCCTACGACGCCATTTCGAAAGCTCGTTTCTTTTTTATCTGTTACTTAATTAAACCGGCAAAAGAGATCCCCACTTATTTATCCGACAATTAGCCGAAGAAGCTGGTCCCCGAAGTCCAATAGAGTAAAAAAAGAATCAAGGGATAATTGGAGCGACATCCCCGGCCACTTACGGAAACTACGGGGTCCCCAGGCGACTACGATTAGCGGACGAATCACGTGGCATTCCGGGGGGGGAGGGGGAAGACTTATGTGGTCGTCCCGCGCAATCAATGTCCGAATACCGGGAGGAAGTGTTGTTTTTCCGGGTTTTCTATCGGCCGGGCTGACTTTGAGGGATTTATGTGTTTGGCAGTTTTTACCTTTTCATTCGGCGTGTGGCCCTTGCAGATAACGGAGTTCGAATAAGGTCACGGAGATGTATCGGTGAATATTTATGGAGGGCGAGAAAGATACGACTACTGTTGTTTGTATTTGCCACTGTTTTGTATCATGTTGTCCATGAGTGTGTCTTTATTCAATAACATAGTAATTGGGAATAGGCGGGATTTTTTGTTATGCCATGAATTCATCATCTACATCTTCATGACGTTAAAAAAATATAAGTATAGGCTCGAAAATATTTTTCATAGTGGAATTCAAAACAATAAATTAATTGGAGCGCGCTTTGGATTATGTCAAATTACGTTCCTCATGTTTACTAAAAACGAATATTTTTACTAATATTGAAAATTGTCCTTTCGGGTAGTTTCAAAAAAATTACCTCGATTTTTTTCTCAATAACGGTCGCAGATGCGTAAAAATTACATGAGACGAAAAAATTTATAAACAAAACGAAGAATTCATCTCATATTTCAGAATCCACCAGCGGCGCACTACAAAAAAGTTTATGGGGCAAAAATGGGCTCGACCCCTGAAAACATATCTCCCTGTAGCATGTTACAATTACTTGGCATACTGGATGATGTAAACTCTGAAAAGTAACCTTCATTTCAAATTTGATCTCAATATCTCAAAAACTGAAAGAGCTATGAAGAAAAAACTAAAAAAATCTTGAAAATTCAACGCTCTGTAATTCGGCAACGAAGCGTTTGCGGACACAAGATTATGGAAAACAAGAGTCTTATTTTGACTGGAAAAGTGCGCGCCTGAAATCCTGATACTGAATTTTGAAACACACTGTATATGAAAACTTTCGTTAACGTTTCAGAAACTAAATCCGTTTCCGTTCTCAAAACTTATACGCAAATTCCTGTTTAAATGCAGATATCTCTTGTTGGCAATCTTCGTAATTGACATTTGTCGAATATTTCAAATCTGACATAACATTTTGTGCTTCAGGAGGGGCAGCCATCCGCGATCCATATCGAGCGAACTCATAGATATACATTCTTCACCAGACAGCACGATGAAAGCAGATACCTTTAATTTTCATTTCCTGCCCCTGCCATTGCCCTCTTTCGTCATAATTTTGATTGTGATAGGTTACAAAATCAGAAAACTACCGAACAAATATTGATCCACCACAAAATAATGACGTTCAAAAAGTACTTATCAGGGTTGTACTTTTGTAAATGAATACTGGAAACACCTTGCTTATCAGATTTCATTATAAAAATAAAGAATGTGAACAATTTGACTTTCAGAACAGACGAGCGAGGGAACTAGAAAAATTCTAGGAACACATATTGATGACTGCCCCTCTTAGATATCCCGTTGTGAATACCTAATTTCACAATTGAACTCCATTGACTTTCAGAAGAGAACTCTCTAGAGCAGTGCTTTTCAAACTTTTTGAATGCACGACCCCTTCCAAGGATAAAAATTTCTGGCGACCCCCTTGGGCCATGGAAAGAGAAAAAACTGTAATGTAATTAAAATACATTTAATAATAATAATAATAATAATAATAAATGGTGTTTATTCAATTAAGAAAAGGCGGGGTGTCAGCAGATGCTGTTTTTCAACCCAACCCTTTTAATTTGTGACTTTCTCTATTTAGGTACCTATATGTTCATTATTAAAATACACTCTGCAAGAAGCCGCGAGAGCGTGGAAAGTAAGTACGAGGTAAGGCTGATTTGGAAGCCAACGCGTTCTTGTTGCGGGCGAAAGGGGCGGGGCCTTCACAACACCCACCGTCGCCCGCGCTGGAACGTTCTTTTTTTCGACTCAACTCAACTCTCAATTAATAATTGACTGAGCCTCACCGATCAGTACGGACTTGTTTGTTTTCCTTTTTCACTTCCACCGCGCTTTTTAAAATGGATAAGTTTCTCAAAAGATCAAGACAATAATCTCCAAGGTAGAGATGAAAATATTATGATAGCGAAATATAAAGTGAAAGCATTTCATTTATGGTCAACCTCTCTGCAAAACAATATATTCGATTCATTTCCATGTCTTCAGGAAACTGTTGAAGATAATGCAACAGATCAATCGCTTGTGGTCGGAGCTCACATTCCCTACATGGTAGAGTGCATACATAATCTGCAAGAGAAACCATAAATATATTTTCCAGACTTGCACTCTGAAGCTGATGATGATGATGAAATGAAATTTTATTCACAAACTGTTGACGTGTTTTGGATGAAAAGGAAACAAGAATATCCTGAGCTGGAAAGGGAAGCTCTTAAATTATTAGTGCCATTCGCAACTTCATACTTATGTCAATTAACGTTCTCTTCAATAGTGGACATCAAAACTAAAAAAAGGAATAGACTTCAATTATAAAACGATTTGATTGTGAATATTTCAAAGATAGCACCACGATGTGACATTTTTTTGAAAAATAAACAAGTTCATCCTTCTCACTGAAAGTGTGTTTTACTGTAGGTAGTGAATCATGTAGAACCTCAACTTATTTTCTTTTGCCGGCGACCCCCCGAGTAAGGCTCCGCGACCCCCCTGGGGGTCGCGACCCATAGATTGAAAAACACTGCTCTAGAGTATTTTGAATGAAGAAAGCTCGCAAAAATCATTTGATGCTCAAGTTAATAGTGGACTTTGTTAGGGAATTTGTTCCTGGGGTTTATCCCAAGCGGCAAAATATGTTTTCAACGCCGAAGAAAATGTTATTAGAAGTATGGAGGAACTTTGTCGTAGAAATGATTTTCTGAAAGCATCTTACGAACAAATGATAGTCAATTCCTTGCCATCATTAGTGTAATTTTACCCCGAATCGAAGCAAAATCACAAAATACCCTACATAATGTTTACTCTGCCTGTCCGACAGATGCTTTAATTTTTTTTTTTTCAGTATGTATGTGTCTAACTGGAGGATCATATGATTGAACTTTTTTCAAATTTATACTTCTTCCTCATTTTATCACAGCATTTATAGTTTCATTTACCACCAATATGAAATAGAACGGAATATGAGACCACACCAAGGCAATCTGGACCCTGACGCCATCCTCAATCGAAAAAGCTATCATCCGTGAACTCTAGTTGATTGAGATGCTTCAATAATTGGATATAAGCTCAATACATTGTTTCCCAGTTCCACCGGATTATCTTGTGTATCTCTTGTATTCCACCAGAAATCGAATTGCCTTTGGATGATCAACTGTTTTATGACCCTTTGTCTTTCTTTTCGCAAAGATCGAAGGAATCCGTTTTCGTTTGGTCACATAGCGACATTTTGCAAAGACGTGATGCTGGTTGAATCATCGGGTAGAACTTTATTGGATTCACGGAAACGAAGCAAAAGAAAGCAATGATGAGGAATGGAGCTTGTCGTAAATTCTTTTCGATGGCAGTCGTGTATGGATATTGGAAAACGCAATATTCGATTATTCATATTTTCTGCGAGTTATGGAGATGATGCTATTGACAAGGTGGGACGGAGAAAATTGTTGGGTTATGTTGCAGATTTTGTCTCACGTCTGAAAGATGATTCTCAATACTCGGATGGAAGTGAATGTTCATTTAGCGGTTCAGAGATATGGGAAGACATAGAGTGATATAATCTTAATGATTTATGCTATAATACAGAGATGGATCAAGTCAAAAATATATTGGTCTGAACAATTATCAGGTAACAATAAACAAGAGACTCAATTTGCCGAAATTCAAAAAGACATTCACGGAAAAATGGAAGGAAATATTGTGCTCACCGTGTAGAATACATTTTTGTAGTGTACCTTGTGGTAATTGGAATTTTGTACTGAACCCATTCCCAAATAGCACACGACGTCCTGAAGACGAACCATTTATGTCCCAGTTACGTCGATACGTCCCGGGACGGATAGGAGACATTCGAAGAACGTACATTACCGGATGTACCATGTATGTACTGGTTAGACGTCCCATGTAGGTACATACTTGGTCCCGTTCCAATCGGAATGTAATGAAAACGTACATGCTTGGAAGTACTATGTACGTACTTTATTAAGTGTCCCTGATACGTTTACATTAACTCCTCTTCAGGTACGTACTTTCCGGAATGAATTAGGGACATACCAATGACGTGTTTTTTTGTGAATCCCATGTACGTACTGCTCAAACGTATCATTTACGTACATGTTTGGAAGAACTATGTTCGTACTATTTGGACCTTCCAGGTGCGTACATATTGAGTCCCTTTCAGATACGTATATTTCGAAACGTTTGCGGGACATAATAGTAATGACGTACATTTTTGGAAATCGTATGTACATACTATCTGGACGTCTCGTTGACGTACTTTTTTGTACATACTGTTTGGACCTCCCAATTACGTACGGATTGTGTTCCTTTCATTTTCTACATTTCTGTTAGTATGTACATACTGTTTGGACCTCCCAAGTACGTACGTATTGGGTCCCTTTCGGTTCAAGGGGTATTGGGATTTTGAGAGTGATCACTTAGTGTATTCATACATATATCAATATTGGTAATGGAATATTCATAATGAATTATTCCTAAAAACATTTGGAAAAACTGAAACATCGACATGTGGTGAATTTAAATACCAGCAAATTACATACAGAATTTTTTGCACAGCACGTTTGATATTCCAAAACCGCCATCACATGAGACAGTGATCCTTTAGTGTTTTTTCGAATATATTTTCATTGTGACTGAACTTTCTGAAATTTTTATATTATCTCGAACAAAACTAACTTGAAGTCATCACATCTATAGCACCCAACTCCTTCTTAAAAACAAGTCTCTCCGTGCCGTAGAGCGTAACAGTGGTCGACAATAATATCTCCATAGAAAAGGTCGAGAGTTCAAGCCCCGCAGCAGCCAGGTCTTTTCCCAGGTAAGTATTCGGTAAGATGGTTAGTACACGTGAATGAGTAAAATTTCCAACTTGACTATTCGGTAAAAAAGAAATGAATAATCCCGAATATGAAAACTTAGATTCATTAAGTGATATCATATGATATATCATTACGTTGTTTTCGAATATTGAGCTTATATCGCCGAATGTTTACATTTTTTGTGGCCACTATTGATATCATCTACAATATAAGGTTGATATTCCCGTAATATTGAACCAATATTGGTCAAATATGTTTGTTCTACTTGGGATAGCGCATACAGAATGGAAAATGTACGTTTTCGGAATGTCCCAAACAGTTCCCCTTTCTGTACATTTCAGGTCCTGTGTGGACTAGAAAAGTACGTACCTGGGATTACCGACTATGCGGAAACGGTAAGTCGCAGGGAGGTCTTATGTACGTCTGTCGGAGACAAAAGTACGTCCTAAATACGTACAATGCATCCTCACCGTACATATGCAGTACGTCCACTGGACGTACTTGTGCTATTTGGGTTACATCAGATGCCCATTTCTACAACCAACCCCTGACGATATACCTAGATTGTCAATTTTTATTTCAGGAATATATTCATGAAGCTTTTCAACAAACTGAAATTATTAATGATGATGGTTCGGACTTCCATTGTCTATATTATCAATTCTATTGCAACCTGTTGCAAAGAACAAAAGAATATAAATACAAATGAAGTGAGAAAATCAAATCCCAAACGAAAGGTTGAAATGGTATTTTTGATCGATAATGAAATGAGTGTTTAATTGATCGAAAAAAAATGTAATTCCAAAAAAAATTAATAAAGAAATAAATGAAATAATATTGTGAAAAAAAAATTGACGAATCGAATGTGGAATACCTACTAGCCAGAAATATAAATATATTATACATTGTGAAATATTATTAAATATTTCTTTCATCAAAAATTTCTCAAAATAACAGAGTTGAAGATATACATTGGTTCATCTCCTTATGATAGACAATATATTAGACCATCTTAGGGTATTATTTGTGGTTACGTTGTATTTCACTCGACATTTTTATATAGGCGTTCGAGGAGATCTACTAGAATTTACGTTCCATTGTGTTATTTGTCAATAACAAGGGGGAAAGTTAGTTCCAGAAAGTCTAGAAAAACGACATACCTAGGCTTCTATTTCTCACGATCGCATTGTACACTTCAGTTCAAAATTGAAATATATGATACGTACTTGTATGTATGTAATAATACATTTCTGGAGGTGTATTTTCAAGCTATGAATCTTCGTATTCCATTTTAATTATTATCCCTCTGACTTGAATTGGTGCACGTCCAGTAGAAGATCCTTTTATTTTATTAGGGCACATCTTAACTTCATTATATTTCCTTTTTACATGTTTAATATAATAACAGCAAAAATTTGAGATGAAATAATTTAAAAATTTATGAACTTGTTAAGTATACATTTAAGCATTGAAAAGAAAGTAAAACTTTCTATTAACCCTTTCAGTCATGTTGGGTACAATTGTACCCATTGAAATAATGCTTGTATTATAATAACTACAGGAATCTTCAAATCAAATTAGTGTAACGAAATTTATATTCTCTAAGGACTATATTTATGCGTTTTATACATAGATGGCACCAAAAGTGTGGCATCCGCTTGGTTGGTACAAGGTAAGACTGCTTTTTATCTTGAAATATCATTCAAATAAATGTCAAGCGCAGTTTATATTTCTGCGCAATGTTGAAAATAGTGTTAAATCTTACTAATTATAAATATATTTTATTGAAAATTTCAGTTTCTCAAATTGATAACTGTCCCTCAAATTCGATGGGTACAATTGTACCCAAAGTGACTTAGTATTATTTTTAATTTCAGATTAAAATGAGTTCAAGAAAAGTTTTAACCGAGAAGGAACTACTGGAAGAGTTAGAAAAAGGGCTATCTGACATAGAAGGACTTGATAGTGATGACAGTGACTACGAAGAAGAGGTCTAAGTAAGGCAGAGAGTTGGACAATGGATTGATGATATCTCAGAACATATAAACGAGGAGAATAATGTGGAAGAAATAGAGGACGAGGAGAATAATGTGAAAGAAATAGAGAACGAAGAAGAGGAATATAACTATGAAGACTTCATTACTTCGAAAAAAAAACGTAAAATGGTTACAGAATGTGCAATATGTAACAAGACATTTACCCACTAAAATGTCCCAGAATTCTAATGAAAACTGTTCTGAGCAATCTCCAGTTACATATTTCCTGAAATATTTTCCAGAAAGTTTATTTGAAGATATAGTTCAATACACAAATATGTACGCTTTGCAAAATGGAACTGAGAAATTTGTACCATGTAACCTGCAAGAAATAAAAGCTTTCTTTGGTCTAACAGGATGTCTGAAATTTCCAAGATTACGTATGTATTGGGATAAATCGTTAAAAGTTGACATTTTTACAGACACAATGACAATTAACCGTTTGTTTAAACTTCGAACCCACATACATTGTGTTGACAATCTAGCACCCAGACAGAGCAACGACAAACTATGGAAAGTACGACCAATTTTTGAACCGGTTCTAAAGAGATGTAGAGAACTTCAGGTAGAAACAAATGTCTGCATCGATGAACAAATCATGTCCTTCAAAGGGAGATTGTGTATAAAACAATATATCAAAAACAAGCCTCATCCATGGGGAGTAAATCTGTATTTGTTAGGTGGTGAAAGTGGACTGACTTATGATTTTCTAATCTATCAAGGCAGTACCACCGAAATAGAGCCTTCATTTCTGAAATATGGGCAGGGTGCAGGTGTCATATTACAATTATCAAAAAAACTCGAACCTAATAAACATATACTGTACTGTGACAATTATTTTACGAGCTATCATCTTCTACAAATTCTCAATCAAAAATCAATATTTCTTGCTGGTACCTACTGCTAGGCTCAATAGGTTTTCTAAACCACCCCTAACTGACGTAAAGGATTTTTTGAAAAAAAAGAGAGGATCAACGGAACAAATTATCTCTACAGATGGAATTGTAGTAACCAGATGGTTAGATAACAAGCCAGTGATTATGGTATCCAACTTCGTTGGTGTTGGGAAAGAAGACATTGTGAAACGCTGGGATAAAACAACAAAATCGTTCAGTGACGTAAATCGACCCGAAGTTAAACAAAAGTACAATAGGTCTATGGGTGGCATAGATTTTGCAGATGCTCTTATTGCTTTCTACAGAACAAAAAGTCGGTGTAAAAAGTGGACTATTCGACTAATGTTTCATGCAGTTGACATGGCACTAACAAACTGCTGGTTGGAGTATAAACAAAACATGCATACCTTAGGAATTACGAAAAAAGATATTATGGACCTTCTACATTTTAGGATGCAAGTTGGCGAATCGCTCATAAAAGTCAACTCTTGCAACAACCGAAAAAGGGGACGACCATCAAGTGGTACATCTAGTCCAGTAGTGCCAACAAAACGTCGAAACGTTGAAGTTAGACCTCTTACTCCAGTGCAATATGATAACATTGGACATTTTCCTGAGCATCCAGAGTTACCTTTACCATTAAGGTGCAAAAATCCTGGTTGTGGGGGAAAGTCAAGATGGAAATGCCAGAAGTGCAATATACATCTATGCCTTCAAAAGGAGAGAAATTGCTTTCTTGCCTTTCGTCAGAAATAGTTTTTTCGATAATATTTATATTTGTTAAGTACTTTTGGGTACATATGTACCCATAATAAATTTTTCTACATATATATGCTATATTTATTTTAATGTATAAAGAGAGTTATTTGAATTCATTTAAGTACATTTAAACCAAAAAATATTTTTTTTTCATGCTGAAAAAAAGTCGGTACTGAAAGGGTTAACTTATTAGCCTAAAATAAATTATTGATTTTGAACTGAAATAAAATATTAAATGATTTAAAGAAATTGGTTAATAACTTCTTAATAACGATGATGATGTACCTACTCCCAACTAAAATCCAAACAGAAGCTATAAACCCTAATTTAATATGAAATAAATCTGTGTGTGTGTGAGGGGAGGGGTTGGCATTAGAATGTATTCCTTCTACCCCAGAATTTTGAAACGGGCATACCTATAGCCCTATATTCCTTATTCACAATATGTTACATATTTGATGATGGCGTTGTGTATTACTCGATTGTCAAGAGCACGGAGATTCGTAATATTAGTTGCTAATTGCACATTCAAAGAGATCAAATCAGCCAGTGAACAAGAATATGCCTTGAGTTATTTGCACATTATAAAAAATGTGGTTCAAGTTCCCAACTGATGAATTGTTGCATGAACGTTTATCAGAATTCAGTATATTGAATTTGGCTAGGTGAGCAGGATAGTAACTATGATTAAGTTTTAATCTACTAATTGAGGATTGATAGGATTTTGGTATCCACTATTGTGTTAAATGCGGAACTTCTTCTTTTGGTAATGTGGAGTGTATGAGTGTGTTCGAATGAAAGACAGTAATTTCTTTCTCCACTGTTTTTATCTGTAAAGTTTTCAAATGAATAATTTGATCTCCATTTGCAAAAACGTGTTTGATGTCCTTGAGTGTAGTTGCTTCTTTGCCTGCTTTGTCGGCTAAGGTAACTCTGATACAGTGCTGATACAATCTACTTAAGGTATCACGTATGTTGCATATCAATACTTGTTTGTAATTATTTGAGAGTTGAATTTTCAACGAGTGTAAAATGAATAAGATTCTAGATTTCCATCTAAAAATATTAAACAACAAATTATTCTTAAAAATAATGGAAACGCCGACAAATTTTTTCATGGACTATTTGGAAATTGCGCGCAAATCGTGCCATGTCAATCTGACAGGTAACAATTCATATCTGATTTGAGAAATTATTTTACTATGATGACGGAAATCTTTCGTTTTGAACGTATGGGAGCGATGATAGAAATAGCACATTGTATAGAATCCGTAGAAAAAATTCGATTCTCGGCTTGGTGCCAAATATTTTCAAAAAATATTTCAGTGTATAATCTGGAGAGAAGGCATGATATCGATTCTAATTGGACGTTTTTTAAACTTCTTAATATGTGAGTTGGCACAATATCAAATTCAAGTATCAAAAGTACAATACGATAGAGTTTCAGTAAGTGAATTAATTTACTGCGATTTCCGAGTACCCACACATACCTACTGCGAAATCAGCACTCACCCCGAGAACGCGCCAAACAGATGTTACCTTCTCCCGTCCCGCGACATTCCGCAGTAATAGCCCCAAAGTGATTATCGTCTAATAAAAGCAAAATAAGCCACAACAGGTAAGCCGACGAATGGAGCGAGCTATCTCGCCGGCCGCGGGCGTGTCGAGAACCCGCGCCCCGCCCCGCGGCGCGCGGCCTCTCTCGCCCCGCCCTCCCGAGAAAGTCTCCGCTAAGAGCAAGCCAGCGCGCCGCCCAGGTGCCGGCGGGGGAAAAACAAAAAGCCGTCGTGTCATCGACGCGGCGGTCGAAAAAATGGCACATTCCGCGATAACAACGTCTCGGTGGTCAGTTGGCGTTGAACGGCGTCGCGAGGAGCAGTAGCCGGCTGAGACAAAAGAGCGGCGCTGCTGCTACGCCCCGCCTCCGAGAGGGAGCGACCAATGTGAGCGCTGTCGCTGCGTGCATCAAAGTAATCTCGTTAAATGCGATACGAAGGCGGTTAAATATTCATTCTGTCAAAACGGCTCGCTTCTGCGGTTAAATGGTTCGCACCTGAGGTCGTCGGATGTGACGTCGAGTGAGTGGCGCTCGCGCGGTGTGCGATATGTGTGCGTCGCGACGGCAGCAGTGAGCGGCGTCGGCGGCATCATGGAGGACAATTGCACGATGAGGCCGTGCGCGACGGACTTTAGCATCGCCGCTATCATGTCGAGGCACGGAAGGGTGAGGAGTGTGAGGTGCAGGGAGCCGCCGGATTCCATTTCTCCGCTCGGTAAGGATTCTGTCGACGAAATTGTACTCGTTTTACGAGCGACAGGGAGCTCATAACCTGTAAAAGTGAATATGAAGAGGGTGCAC
Organism: Zygogramma bicolorata; assembly: GCA_032362365.1. NCBI lineage: Eukaryota > Metazoa > Arthropoda > Insecta > Coleoptera > Chrysomelidae > Zygogramma > Zygogramma bicolorata. The sequence continues at coordinate 149,365 of JAVJAQ010002896.1, forward strand.
CCCAAGGTTCTGTCTTGGGGCCATCTATGTTTCCCATTTATGTTGTTACATCTATGGTCGTTTTCACCACAGTTTCACAAAGTAGCACTACTTTCGCCACTACCTATTCGCCATTCGCACCTTGTTTCCCATGAAGCACATCATATTGCCTCAATCTCAATTTCAGATTATCTGCTAAACCAGGAGTAAAAAAAGTGATGCTGAACTCATATGTTGTGATGTTGAAAAATGATATTTCAATATAAATGATTGTTCAATATTGCTATGAGATCAAATTGCGTATTGTAAGGTGCAGTATGGATAATATTTAGGTTTGATATCTCATTACCAATTCCAGAATAACGTTATCAGATCAGATTGAACAATACCAGTTCAACCATATGGATATTTCAATATTGTTTCCATATCTTTTTAAAATTCGATTTCTCATATTGGAAGTTGAATATCTGCCCGATAATATTCGGAAGAGTAGATTAGATTGTTGAATCATCGATGTAAGTAGCTCATTGACATAACTTTGCAAACCTGGATAGAAATTGCAATTCTGATATTGCTTGAAAATAGTTAGTTTTCGCACTAAAATGAGAATATTCAAATCGTGATTTTCAAATCTCTGAGTGGTATTGTGATTGCAAATGATTGTTGATTATAAGAATTATTACTATTATTACGCAGCAGACAGTGTTTCGGTGTGTATATGTCAGTAATAGTGAAAAGTTCCAAAGTTGAATTAGATAAATAACGAATGATTGGTTTCCAATATAAAAAAAAAAGGAAAATGAAGTGACATCAATTGGATAGATTCGAATATAACTTTTTGCCGATGTTGTTTATATTTATTATACCAATATACTCATAATAATATACAATCCTTATATGACTCAGAAAATAGAACCAATGTTTCTGTGATATCGAAACGATGTCCATTAAAAAATGCAGAGTATCATTGTTACAACACATGAGTAGAATATAAGTATCCTGAGAATCATTTTCTTGTAAAATCAACCAAAGCTCCCAGATATCGAGACCTTTAATGAAATAGCAAAATAACGTCACAAAAAAAGAATTTGAATATTATAATATTTTATCCTATGGAAGAAGGCATGCTCTGTAAAATCCAGACTATATGTGTCTCCTGTAAGACTTGCAAGCACTTTCATATTCCGAGGCGCGAAATATCTACCAAAGGATATAATTTGCGAGGTACACGTAGTACCTATTTTTTTTTTCACTAATAACATCTTTCATCAATTCAGATTATTACGCATATTACTGGGTTTTTCATATATCTATTAGCCTAGGAGTTCAGTTGTCAAAGAAACTAAAACGAAATTGGTCTTGGCTGGGGAGAAAAAATAGACGTATTGAAATTACAAATGGAATTGACAAAATGGTTAAGGCTTTCGCGGCCGAGGTTATTAGTATAACTACTTCTCTTCGGGCTTGAAGGCCGTCGTTCTTCGGAATTTCTTCCTGACGTTTCGCTAGCGCGAGTGGCCAGCTTCTTCAGAGGCTTATTCATCTCCGATGACTAAACAGTTCGATTTCTCAAGGCGTATTTATATTGATGCAGGTAGAGTTAATTTCAGCAAACTTTTAAAGAGATGAGACACTATTTTATTGTTTGGAGACTTCAGTTATTGAATTTTCTAATCCTAATAGTGTTCCACAAGGATCAATTCTAGCGTCCATCCACTATCTTGCTTTCATATAAAAAATTTAATTTAATATATCAGGTATTCGCATATTTTGTATGTGGTTTGGCAAGGAATAGCGCTCTGAAAACTTGTTTCGATGATGAATACGATGTTGGTAATGAATAAATATTTTTGAATAAAAAATTATATTTTGAAAGATATCCTCACTATGCTAGTGTAGGTACTTCACATGTTTTTAGTACCTGAAAAATACAGCTGGTTTCATCTTCCTTGAAGAATATTCAGCTAGAATTCAGAAGCATTTTCCTCGGAAAAGCTTCACTATGCTTTACTAATGAGTTGAAGCAACTGAAGATGCATTTTGTTTGGAATTTGCTCGATCGATGCCCCGATAGAAATGTTTAGAAATAATGGGAAATAATCTAGTAGATATAAATAGTTTTCAGTTGAAGGATATGCAGGAGATATCTTGTTATTCAGTGTCAAAGATATATTATAGACCTATTGAAATAAGTATAGAAACTGCCCAATATTGAATTCAATCACATTCATGAGATGCTGTCTTCTGTTTTTGTATGAGTTATCTCATACAGTGATAAAGATGTTTCATTACTGGTATGAAAAGAGTGGAATGAGGGACTCTCCTTCCTTAGATACAGAGTATAATTGAGAAATAAAAACATAAGAAGTTGTATATCTCAATTTTCACAAACATAATAATTTTGAATCACTTGCCCTCTCTGAACACCGATCTGTGATATGTTTCTCATGATATGTTTTTCAAAATAACTGTTTCAAGCGTGATATTTCAAATCTGGCGAATGCGCGTTTCTAATTTCTGTAGTTTATATAATTTGGTGAAAGGAACTTGTGTGATATAAAGAAGGTCGATCCTCCGGACTGATATTGTTTTCTGTTGGTCAAAATGCATATATTCTTGGTGCGATCTCCGATTCGATATTGTTTAGTCAAAAACTCTAGACACGATCAATCATATACAGGGAATTTACTACGATTTCCAGTAGATGGTGCAAGAATCAATTTTTGTCAACTTTTGACATTTGAATTCCAATTTATTGGAATTGTGCCCGAGGTTTTCCATAATTTTACTGTTCTTTTCAACCAGCTATTTGTGTGATTAATTTAAGTGTTGTTTTGAATATAAGTCGTTAATCGTTTTCCGTTTATTTAATTCCACAATGGATATCAAACGCTGTTGTATTATTTGTGAACAAAATAATCAAACATCTATTCATCTATATCAAGTTCCGATGATTAGTACAAAACATTCATTACATGTACTCAAGTTCAACAGGTCAATAAAACGCGAGATTATTCTGACATGCCCAGTAAAAAAATGCAATAACAGAATTTCAAAATCATAGAATTAAAGTTATTTCGGGAAAGTGTTTTCAAATGCGGTCTTCTTGTACAGCGGCATAATAGCTGCAATACAGCTCTCTTCCTAGTGAATTGAAATTACTCAGGTTGATCCGGAATATGGAGGGTCAAATTCATTTGGAATTAAACACTATAATGCTCAATGAACGATATATTGAATGAAGTTGGGAAGCTGAATACACTTTTTGGTGAATGAATCGAAGGTTTTTGTATAAAGTGTATATTTCAATTTGATTCTATTGCAAAGCGCTTTCGACTTTCGTCATCATCAGTGCTAGCTCGTCAGGGTACAGGAAGCATCTTTGACATAAGAGCTGTATACATAGTAAAATTTGATTTATATAAAATTAATCTAGTTAAACCAGCGAAAAGCGTGCTGGGAAATTCAGGCCATGTGACTGTGTCAATGTCACATTTGACATTGACACAGTCACATGGCTTCAAGCGTGCGTAATTCCGAGCAATTCCCATTCAGAGATACTCTCTGTTTTCTGTCATTGAAATAGGAGGACATGAGATGGTGCGATTCATATGAAAATCCATAAAATTTCAATTTGGCTAACATTAATTTGTAACTGATCTTATCGAATGCTTTCGAGTAGTCGAGCATCACAAGTGCAGACACTTCACCACAATCAACACTTCCAATTATTTCATTACTTATTTTCATAACTGCACTTGTTGTGCTATGTCCCGCCCTGAAACCAGATTGATTTGGTGGAATAATCTCATTAGCATTAAGATAATCAACAATTTGAGCATGCATTAGCTTTTCCATTAATTTTGACATGACCGGTAGAATACTAATTGGGCGAATCTCATTTAAACAAGTTGGATTTGGAATTTTGTTTAGGGGTTTCACAGAAGCCACTTTCCAAATATCTGGGAAAATACCATCTATCAAACATTTATTTATAATAAATGTTAGGACCGGATTCAAATGCGGCATGCAGTATAAAAGCATTTTGGTAGATATGAAATCAACACCATATGCATTTGATTTGATAGATCGAAGAACTTTATATATTTCATTCTCAGATACTGGACTGAATGAGAAAATTTGACCTTCCTTGTAGTTGTTATTATTGTAATATGTGAGCAGTTCCTCACACGGCTCTTCATATTGACAGACTGATATAGCGAATTCTTAGGTGAGAACTCGTGCAATTTTTGACAGAACTCATGTATCTTCATCTTTTTTATGTAGATTGTTAAAAAAAAGTAACACACTGACTCTGCACGAGTTGTTCTAGAAAATTCGCTGATATAAATTTCGTCAGACTTCATAATGTCATGTGACTAGAGTTTCCGCTTGACGCCATCTGTAAAGAAATTTCAAGAATGTGAATTTCCCTGGATATCTTTATCAAGTGAGCCGTAGGTCTAGCGTTTTTGACGAAAACATTAACATTGTATACCAGTAAAATGTTAATATTTTCACAAGTCATTTCACAAGGAATATATGCATCTTGATGTTGGTGAAGGCACCAGTAACCAAAAACTGTGAAATAGTCGGAATACAAGGGGTGATATTCGTGGCCAGAAAGTTTATTTTATCGAGTATACAAGGTAGTTACTGTAAAGGAATACTTTTTTGAAGGATCCTGTGAATATTTACCCACAGTCGTCACAAAATGTTCACAGCTGTTGTTCATGTAACTGAATTTATCCTATGGAAGTTTCCTGAATGAATGTTTTTTTACCCAATATCCCAACGGGTTTTCTCATAAAACAACAGATTACAAATGGCATGGCACAAAAAATTGATTGACATTCGATGTTCTCCAACAACACGAACCAACTACCTCTAAATAACTTTTTTCATGTTGATCCCGATCGAAACAACTGTAAAACCAACTTCATCAACGTGAGTCAGTGACGACTCTCCATCGACACCCAATTGTTACAAATCCATGACTAATGCACAAATTGCATGCTCGAAAATTGTATTGTATACAAATAATACATCAGGGAATCGTATTGGATGGGTTAGAAAAGCATTAGCCGAATTGGGCCGTGTTTAGTTAAATATTGCTCGCGTTTGAGTGCTATTGACAGAAGGTTCAGCTTTAGGCGGGTAATGAGGCATTGTTTTTCGTGAAGTTAGGTGGAGGGATGAATGAAAAAATAATCGATAGGAATCAGAAGAGATGATATATTCGTGCACGTATTGAGTTTTAAAATTTCGCTTAGCAAATGTCTTGGGTGCATGATGAATTGATTACTATAAAGGAAAGCAAAATTTTGAAAATTATGAAAATTATAGAATTCTGGTCACTTGAGCTTGGTGTAGCAGATTATTTCCATAGAAAGTGAAGTCAGAAAACTTCAAAATCGAACCCAGGTACAATATTGTAGGTACCTGAAAGTGGGAAAGAATCTAGGGTTATTTTGATCAGTTCAATCAGTTAAACAGGTCCACTACAATTAATCGCTATGAAACTCCGTGAAAGCAGTCTGGCCTTCAAAGTTTTCATTGGCTATCTGCATTGAGGGAAATAATCGTAGAATTTTTCCGGTCAATTTTCACTTATAATTACACGAAGGGAACTTGACATTTCGATGAGAATTTTGTTGCCTGGCAACTGGATTAAAACTGCCTCCGAAAAAAATACGAGTCCGTGGGACAAGTAATTTTTTCTAGCAATTTTTTCAGTTAATTTGCCGGAAGGCAACCAAACTCGAATAATAAATGTCAAGTTTTCTTCAACAAAAATAAAAGTTCGAGTGTAACTGGGTACGACGAGCTTTCAAGGGTTAGGTTCCGTTTTGTCCCTGAAAAACTTAGGGCAACGTTTTTTCGCTGTCATAATGACAAAATCACGGTCACTTATATGATATTCTATACATGAGTTAAATTGTCAATGTTACTCGATACATATGGAATTAGGAACAAAATACTGACTATAAAAGTATGAAATAAATTTATGATAAAATACTGCGTGGTTTCATAATTGTTCATTTCACATGTGAGAAATGATTCTAGCTCACTGTGAATTGAGAATCAGAAGCTTCAACCCTTCGTGGGATTTTTCAGGAAAATATTTTTTTTTTGTCTGAAAATACCATCAAGGGTAATTCGACCATGATCAATCGATTGGTGCAATCAAAAAAACTCTTTCACCCCCTTGTGTTCCCTCCTGTTTTTCAATACAAGGCTGAGAGTAGACATATCGATTTGTGCTGATTTTTCTCACCACTTTGGTCACATAATCCATCACACAGACAACTTCGTTACTGTTCACAAACTCTATAGTAATTTGAAACAGTTGACAGATTGGCGAAGTGAGATCAATTTTCTCAATACCAAATTGTTATCACTATCAGTCGACACACGTTTTGAAAACCAAGTTAGCAACTTGGGTAAATAAGGAAATCATAGACCAAGGATATAACCTACGTTTCATGTCCAGACTATGTAAGTACTCTGGTAGTGATGAACTTCTAACTCAATATAAAATAAAGCTGAGAAATCATAGAAAAGAAATACGAAATACAAAAAGAAATCACTACAACAGTTTTCTTCAAAAATCAAATAACTTTAGTAAATCTGCATGGAAAATAATAAAAAGTGAAACTTCGCGGTCTGGACGTGAAAGGTATCCCCTGTCTCTTACAGATAATAAAGGAAACAATATATCTGATCCCCAAGGTATAGCTGAAGGATTCAATGATTGTTTCCTTGATTCTGTGACTTCACTGGCAAAATCTGCAAAAGACAATTTTGTTGACAGTACACTGAGTTTTTCTATCAAACAATCATTCTTCCTGACTCCAGTTACTGAAACTGAGGTCTTAGAAATAATCAAACTAGTTACCAAGAAAAAATCTGCAGGTGATGATGGGGTTCCATGTACACTGCTTACTATTGTTGCATCTGATCTGGCACCAGTACTAACTTATTTAGTGAATGAATCTTTCAAGGAAGGGGTATTTCCATCCAAATTGAAAATGGCACTTGTAGTTCCTATACACAAAAAGAACAGCTTATCAGAAATGTCAAATTACCGACCTATCTCAATTTTGCCGGTATTCTCCAAGATCTATGAGAAACTCTTCCACATTCGCTTAGTTAACTTTTTAACCTCATTTAAAATAATCTCTGACTCCCAATTTGGTTTTCGGAGGGAGATGAATACTGAGGATGCTATTGTCCACTTTCTAAAGACAGTGTACATGAAACTGGACAACAAACAACTAGTTACGGGGTTGTTCTTTGATTTCTCTCGAGCGTTCGATCTTGTAAATCACGAACTACTACTAAAAAAATTATACTTCTATGGAATCAGAGGACAGCCCTATAGCTGGTTGGAATCATACCTAGCAGACAGGACCCAGAAGGTGCATCTGAGGGTTCACGACGCAAATTTCTACTCCACAAATAAATGTATACAGACAGGAGTCCCGCAGGGAAGTATCCTGGGACCTCTACGTTTTATTATTTTCGTTAATGACTTACCTGAACATTTTAGTAATTGTCAACCTACTCTATTTGCCGATGATCTCTCAGTAGCTGCATCTGGTACCTCCATAAGTAACCTTAGTATGGTTTCAACAGACTACATAAGTGCCTCTAATGAATACAGTATAAAAAATCACCCTATTCTGAATACGCTGAAAACTGATCTAGTACAGTTTTCTGCCTCAAATCTGGATTACAGTCTGCTAGTGAGATATGATAACTCTTCTCTTTGTTAATCGACTGTTGTTAAATTTCTTGGAGTAAATATGGATTCACATTTAAATTGGTACACTCACATAGAATATGTTGCTAAAAAAATTTCGTCTCACTGCTTTGTGTTGTGGAGACTAAGAAAATTTGTGGATAGAAATATTCTGCTGACCTATTACCATTCTTATATCAATTCTACATTATCTTATGCAATAACTGTATGGGGAAACTCAAAAAGAATTGAGTCCCTCTTAATATTGCAGAAAAAAATATTGAGACCAATGACGTTCAAAGACCGAAGGTACTCGTGTAGGAATATATTTAAAGAACTAGGCATTCTAACTGTCATATCACTTTATATTTTTAAAAGTGTCATATTTATTAAAAAAAATATCTCTGAATATACTGCATCTGGTGAAATTGTCAACTACAATATGAGAGCTAGGTCAGCGATTCGACTACCCCCACATAGACTTACACTAACGGCAGAAAGTTGTTTTGTGATGCCTTTGAAACTATACAATCATTTACCCGATGTTCTGAATAACATAACAGATGTTAAAACTTTCAAACGTGAAACAAAACATCTCCTAATACAGCACTCGTTATACTCGTTGGACGAATATTTCGATACCAATTTTTTAGAATAGTTTGTACCTACAAACCATTGTTAATCCATATGTTGAACTGATTGTGTGTCGATGTTTATTCGTATGTATACAATAAGTGTTGAAATGTAATTGTTCATCCTTTTGTTAGGCTACTGATTGTTAGTCTTAGTGACCTGTCCATATGTCATGTAATTGACCATATTGGAATGAATAAATAAATAAATAAAATAAATAAACTTCACGAGGAAATTTGATTGGGTATCAATTAGAGAAGAAAAAAATTAATATAGTATCCATTACTTCTCCAGGAGAAAGCATCCCGAAGAAATGATTCTCTCTAGGGGCTCGACCTATTTTCAAACTCATTGATATCGCGCTGATAATTGAAAAAAAAAACAGACATTGAGTACCTACAGATGTCTGTTCAAAGATTAAAGAAATATAGACTTTCGAACTGCAATCAATCAAGAATTGTGTGTGCACAAAATATCAATCTGATTTCAAAAACTTCTTTAAATATTGTTTTATATCCTATCTAAATTATTGAGGTTTTTAGAAACGAGCACGTTGAAATGATTATATTTTTCTACAGACGTCGGTAAAAGTATAATTTTTGACGCATGCTGTCAGTGTCTGAAATGCCATTTTATGACAATGGTGTTAAAAGTAAAATCATTTGTAGCAACAATGCTAAAACTGATTTATTTGTAGAGAAAATATGAAAACATAATTCAAAATGAAGTGTTTATTCAATTAAACGTACAATTATGATAAGAAACTCCATGGCCGCTTCGAAAAAGCCACAAGCTTGTAATATCTGCTTATGTCATGATCATTTATATTCACCATCGACTTCAACATAGAGTAATTCAACCAAAGCGTTGACGATTTCCATATTCTGAACTTTTCTTCAAAGTATGCAATAAGATGCCTAGGAAACCCTGGTGTATCTAGTGATTCGATATTGTTTAGAATTTCTTGGCGAAAAACAATCGACGATTACAAAAGCTTTCTAATTTTTGTATAGGGGGCGTCATATGCGCATTTTCGAAAATCTGTCAAATGTCGGTTTTGCCAGATTGACGTAACTTTGAGATTTATTGTTGTCAATGAAAACTAAAATTATTTCTTCGCACTCAACAGTGTTTAAAAGTCTATATAAGTAAGTTGAATAAGTTTTGAAGTTAATACAAGTTCTTTTTCACTATGTGTAGAAGATTTCGTATTTTGTGTGGTCGGTCAAAATCTGGGGATCCAAATATTCTTCTTTAGTACCTAAGGTGAGTACAAAACAAATCGCCCCAAAATAATAACATGAATGTAAGGTTGTACATAATTTTATTCGATTCAGCTTGAGTGAAAGTCTTATATCGAGGAGGAAACATCAATGAGATATTTGAAAACAAAGTTTTGTTCAAATAAAGGAAATATCGATGTGATACGTATTTTGAACCGTTGCATAACTGATGTGTGTATCCCCAATTCCAAGACAGTCTATCACTTTCAATACACTAGCATGAACTTTGTCGTACATTCTCAGGTGAATGGGCAAAGTAAACTTTCTAGGAATCAAAGTCTAGTCTTACAAACTGATATTAAAACACTAAAAACTTGTAGAGGTAGCAGGTGACAGTGACAATATTGACAGGTTGTTAACGGTAGGTTTCCACGTTATATGCACGTTTTCTGAAACGCATTTGATTGGCTGTCAGGGCTGTCAAAATCTCAGTAGGCGAATGATAAACAGTGGTAGAATATTCATTTGCACATTCCTCTCTACTGAAAATTAAGCTTCATATGGTATATGACTGGTCGCCATCTACAATCACGGATAATAGAGTATACGGTCGTTCAATGCCACGTCATTGACTTGTACATGTCACTGGGTAACCAATCAGAAAACATGATTGTCAGCCGGTGTCATTTTTAAACTTCAGCCCTGCTCAAATCATGTTTTCTGATTGGTTACCCAGTGACATGTACAAGTCAATGACGTGGCATTGAACGACCGTATACTCTATTATCCGTGATCTACAATAGCGATCTGAAGCTTTTGCGATCTCAGAAATCAAGCAATCGGTTTTCACCGATATTATCCCGAAATTATTCAGGTATAAGTAGATACACCAGGGTTTCCTAGGCATCTTAATATGCAAGAAGCACTTTTTCACTGGCCTCCTTGCCACTGACATCTTTCTGATCACACCATTTCAAGAAACGATCTTATGAAAACTCGTACTGTCGCTTTGACTTACTAGGCAATAACTCAAGAGCAGCTTTATCGGCATCTTCTTCAATGTCAGGCGGTATAAAATCATTTTCTAGATCACTTACCATCGAGGAACGTAGAAACGGGAAAGAATAATTCGTGATTTTATGATGTTAGTTGTCAACAAAGACCAATCAACAAATTCTGTTTCTGATTTCCTTGGCAACTTGTTTCATGAATGGAATAGATGAAATTGGATTCAAAACTGATATTCTCGAGGCTCACGCATCTTGACTATTATTCCGATGACTCAGTCAAGATGAGTGAGCCTCTGAAGATGCTAACCAAAGAACGACGGCCTTCAATCCAGAAGAAAAGTAGGAATACTGAAAACCTCGGCCGCGAAAGCCTTAACTATTTTGTCAATCAGAACACTATTGTGAATTTAAAAGTGAACATCAATTCAGGGTATAAAATTGGCCCTTTAAATTGATTTTTCAGACTCTCACTAAGATTTCTTTCCCGAAAATCTTGGCGCGGTATCAGATGAACATGGTGAAAGGTTTCACCAAGGTATATTGCACATAGAGAGACCCTACAACGAAAAATGGTCATGAGCGATGCTTGCCGATTTTTGTAACAACAGAAAATATGGAAGGAAAGAAATCTACAAAGTTAATATTACTAAGAAAATGTATTCAGATTCATCGAATGGTTCTTGATGATTTCTGACAGATTTGACCAAATATCGTATGATTTTTTTTGACAATTTAACTCATGTATAAAATATCTCATAAGCATAAGTTTTTCAGCGATTATTTCCCTCAATGCGAATAAACGATGAAACAGTTGAAGGCTAGACTGCTTCTACAGAGTTTTACAGCAATAAAATGCACTAGACCTTTTAACCGATTAAAATGTTCGAAATAAACCGGGCGTTTGGATCACTTTTCAGGTACTATCTCTGGTACTATATTGTTCCTGTGTTCGATTTTGATGTTTCCTGAGTTTACATGTTTTCTGGAAATAATCTTAACATATATCCCTCCTTCACCAAGTTCAATCGACCAAAATGCGTGCATTTCCATGATTTTCAAAATTTTGCTTTGAAGCAAATGCTTTCGTGTAAAATAATTTGAAATAAAATCCCTCGACCTGCGGTCATTTGCTAATCAAAATTTCGAGAATCATGGAAGTGCAGCACACATTTTAACCGAATGAACTTGGTGCACTCGGGATATAACCCCCGATAAAAACTGCCTGGTCCTTTCGATTGTTTCGATAAAACGTTGTTTACCTTTGAACTGTCAAAACTATAAGGTTTACCGCGTCGATTCTATCGAACTGGCTCATATTTATATAAATTATCATGAATGAAGAGTTACCTTATTATTAATAGTCATTCACTTTTCACTTTTTCAGCATAATAATTACATAACACATTTCAATGAACACTCAAACACGTAAATACCCCAACTTTATTACATATATAGCGAACGACCGATTCAAATATTTAAGGTTTCCTCAACTCAAATGAAGATGGCGTACAATTAGTTTTTATTAAATACAATTCATTTTTTGTTGTATGAAGATTTTGATACAACGACATAACGAATGATTTTATGTTCCTTCTGACGCGAATTTCATTTTATAAGAACCTCTTAGAATAAGAGGTATGACGCCATCTCTTGGTATCGTCGGCAAGCATTATCATATTCAATGCGTAAGCATCATATCTCTTCTGGATCATAGAGGGCATATATCGTTGTTTGACATTTCAAATTTGTAAATTTTTCACCTATTCTCCGTTCCTTCTTATGTAAATGAAATACTGATCAATTAAATTGTTCTTCTATTTGTTCAAAAAATAATCTCTCCAAATACAACTCGTTCTTCAAATTTAATAAGATAAATTTTCATTTTCGAAACACTCAAACTTTTTTATTTCGAGGCAAAAGCATTCAAACAAACCGAATTAGATAAAATCCCTCGTCCGTAGGACGAGTGATTTTATCAATCGTTTTGTTTTCATACTTTTGCCAAATAAAAAAGTTTTTGTGGAAAATGAAAATTTATCGATTAAATTTGAAGGACTCGTGGTATTACCTTTGAATAAATGACACAAATTTTAGGCAAAATAAAGTTTTTTTTCATAAAAAAATTATACGTGTTTCAAAATATTTCATACTATATTTATATTCAATTATATTTAATTTATAATAAAAATGCATAAAATCCAATGGATAAAATGAAAAGATATTTCTGTAGACCAGTATAATTGAAGAAAAACGCCCAACGTAACAGAACAACCCTTCGTTCCCGTACAAAATTCAATATCGCTGAAGTGTGTTGAAAAAGGCCTCCGCTCTGCGTGACAACATGCACTTTTTCACGCTATAAAAAATCGTAACGTATTAATTTTCGAGGCACATGTTCTCGAGCCATTACGAGGTGAGTTCTGTGTCTCGAACTCCGAGCCCGTTTTATCGAGCTAAACCCGAAATTTATAGCTCTCGCAGCAATTCGTATGTGAAAGGGTTTTATTATAAAAATTCGTTCACTTCCGACTTTTATAGCGACTTTTAATAGAAATTATCGCTCGAACGTTGGAAGCTTTTAATTTTTATTGAAGCATGTGGCGAGGCAGTCAGGAACAGGCAAGCTGTTGTGCCTGATGATCAATTAACTCCCGAAGATGTTCGATCCTGAGAACATATGCTCGGCACTTATCGATGATTAATCTAGGAAGGCATCATCTTCATCCAAAATAGTTGGTAGGGTCGTTTATTAGGATTTTCATTATCTACTAGTATTCGTTCTGTTTATCGTTATCATAATAGGGGAGCCCAAGCGGGGATTTCGGGATTTACTAAAGCGCGGCAGATTAATATACAGGGGATACCTTGTACCCGGTCAAGTACTTCTACCATATATTAGCCCTATATATATGGCCGCCCTTCAAGGATGAAGGATATCAGATTAGTAAAAAAAATCTGATTATCTGAAATTCTCGAGCGCGTCAGATTAAGGTAGGGTGAGTTAGTTACACCCAGAAACGTGTACATTCCACTAATCTGACAATTCGAAAGTGACCTAAAGAAGAAGGAGGGCTACAGAGTTGTAAAAAAACGTCATCTCGACATTCTCGAGCGTGGCTAGTTTTATTTTTATTTTGAAGGAAATAATCCGAGAATTGCAAAAAATGTATAATCTGACGATTTCCATTAGCCGAAATAATAAAAATTCATCGATAAAGTTTAAAGTTAAAGCGTACAGCTACGTGATGCCTGTATTCCCCTCTCCACGTTTCTATTTCTCTCTCACCTTTTTTCTATCTATTGCTCTCGCACTCCGTCCCCACTCTGGTTTCTGTTGCCATGTCAGTTGATCATACATAGCCTGTTTCGACGATGCAAGTTTGTCGCTGCAACTCCAGAAAATTGCATGTGTTCATGCAAGTTTTTCGAGTTGCATGAATCTTTTTTGATGCAATGAGTTGCAGCGACTTAGTTATTTCTATGGAGAATTTGTTGCTGCAAACCACAAATATGTGGTGGCATCATTGTGAAGAATATTGATTTTGAACATTTCAATTATTTCTCGAGACTTGAGGAGTCAAGTTGAGTGATAAGGTGATTTAATCACAATATCAATTATGAGAAATGAATGAAATTATATATCAGTTGTGATAATGTAGACGTTCATCTTGGTAACATTCAGTGCTATTTTTCAATATTGGCAATGCAAACTGACAGCTAGATGACATATGTCGCAGCGACAAGTCGCCGCGAGAAATTGCAGCGACAAAATTGCATCGTCGAAACGGGGTGTAAGACTCGTTGGTGGCATGATATTGTTTACAACGAATATCTAACGTTCTAAAATTTTGAAAAATTTATAGCTTGTAACTATTTTCTTATGAATCCAAGTATTCTACTAACAAAAACATACACTTTTTTTATTTGCATGCTTTTTCCTGAGATTTCAATTACTTAAGTTCAATGATTTGATAAAATAAAATAAAATTCAAATTGGCAGAATAGGCGAATCCCTCCAGATAATCGTCAGATTATGAGACTGCAACGTCTGAGCATCCAGATGAACCATATATATCTTAATCTGGCGCGCTTGTGTATTTCAAAATGACGATTTTTTTTCCACATTCTAATAACGGCCACGAGTCTGCGTCACATCCAAACCGTCAGATCATATAGAAGCTTTTTTTCATGTTTACTCAACATCTTCTCAGAGAATACGACGCGCTCGGGATTTTTTTTTCATTTTCAGGAAGGACCTCTCATGTTCCGGATACCGTTTTGACAAATGTCTGCCACACTGTCCTACATAAACGATATTGCACTCTGGTCACTTGAGCTTATAACGTCGAGATTTCTTCATCTTGTCTATTTTATATCTGTCATTGCAGAGGAAATTGTTCTCCTCTTGATGATTTCGCAATAGTCTCTGTTTTTTCTCCGAAATATTTCAAGTTTACAAATTTTTCAATTTTTGATTGTTTGATCAGGGGGTTTGTCAGTCTGTAAGTGAATATGTATCTCTTCTTCCTAACCTTCGTTCCTGCATCCAAAACAATTATTTGTTAGGTTGTTAACAGGTGAGTTTACCTTTGTCTGCCCCAATATTATTACCATCGATTTTATTGTCTTAAAATACTCCTGGCGTTCAACATATTGATCAACTCGTTCACTTATTACCAATGATGTTGACAAATCATGTGAATAGTCCTAGTAGCTTGTTTGAATTGCTTTCAATAAATTGATGATGGCACAATAGGATTAATCGTGGAAAGAGGCAGACAGAAAGAGAGAGACAAAGAGAGACGGAGAGAGCATTGTTGATATAAGTATGATTCGTTCCTATAATAATGTGTTAGGAAGAACTTTTCATAATTACACAATATCATCATGAACTTACCACAATCTGAAAAAATAAGAATTAATATTGAAATCTATAAAAGTGTAGGAGGGCAGATTTTCAATCTACCCCGAAAAGGTTGCTGCGTCTATTGAAAAACAGTTCTTTGTTGATAGAACAAGTCAGCAACTTCGCCTATAACTCATATTTTACTTATCAAAATAATAATAAGAACTAATATGTATATGAAAATACGTATCTGTTTCCTGACTAACCAAACCACTAATCCAACATTATTATTATCTCTTGAAATATCCGAATAATAATTAATAATCTCCCTTGGGAATCTCATGAATCCCCCA
Source organism: Zygogramma bicolorata (assembly GCA_032362365.1). Classification (NCBI taxonomy): domain Eukaryota; kingdom Metazoa; phylum Arthropoda; class Insecta; order Coleoptera; family Chrysomelidae; genus Zygogramma; species Zygogramma bicolorata. The sequence goes on from JAVJAQ010002896.1 coordinate 165,153, forward strand.
TACTATCGCATGGGTATTTCTATCAATAAAACATTCTCAGTTTGTTCAGTGTTTTTAATTGCTATAACTCTATGAATGTGCGAATTTTTTTCCACGATCATTAGACGAAGGTAATGATATATCCTTTCGTTAGATACACGTAGGGTATTTTTTTAATAAGCGTATCATTTATATGATTTTGCACATTATCACGCAATTGTTAATTACTGATTTTTATATCGGTAGGTAATTACTCTGCTGTTGAGAATACATCAAAGCAAATTGTCGGTTGAAAAAATATTCCATTATTAAATACGTTACCTGATATGCCTTATGATTTCCTTCATGAATGATGAAAGATGTCGTGTACAAAGGTCTTTCAGAAGATATAAGAATTGAAATGGAATAATACAATTGGAGAAATATCATACATAATGTCAGTAACCTCATAGTTTGGCAACTGAAAACATTTCAGAGTATGTACAGAGAACCAGATGGTAGGAACGACAGATATGCCATGATAGAACATCCAAAATAGTTTCAAGAAGTTACATGCATGCTTATAATACAAAATGTCAGAAAGAATCCAAAAAAAAAGTTTTATTTACAACCATATATGTAATGCTGTCGTTACTAAAGTCATTGAAGGTTGGGAAGTGTCACATTACACACCTCTACTTCCCGCCCTCACTTCCCGATCTCATTTCATCTATTCTAGACTTTATCTGTTATTTATTGACTTTATCTGACATTCATTTATATTGGTGAATATTTCCCTCATATATAAAATGTCCCATAAAAGCAATGAAATTATCGAAAACTCACAGCGGTAATTGCATTGTATCAAGTCACCATAACAACACATTTGAAACCGTATCGCTAGACGTCAGTAAACAACACAAATAAATGTCAGATAGACTTCAACAATAGAAAAACATTTCGCGTTTTTTTGAGTGCTCCATACAATCTATAGAGGAAAGTAAAAATGAACAAAAAATAACATTTCCTTGAGAATTTCTTTATTCGTGAAATATTCCAATGAATTACATTCGTGTTTAAAAATGACCAGATAATTTTGCATTCAAGCGTGATATCTTATACAAATTGTATTCGGTTATTTTCATATTTTGTAAAAGAGCCCTCGTCCTTCGGATTCGGGCTCTTTCGCCAAAATATGAAAATAAACTTGCAATTTTTAGATATCACGCTTTCTTGCAAAATTATCGGTTATTTTTATGCACTCGTGCAATTATAACCGACAATTGTATACCCCGTAGTCACGGTTAAAACATATCTACTTGATTATTAAGAGAAAACCGCGTTCTTGGTGCTTTGTCGTTAAATGTAATATCTTAGATATATTCAGAACGAAACAGAGATTTATTAATTTCAATTGAAATATAATGGGTGTGAATAAAAAACCTCGGTAGGAAGTTTCATTCCTGTCTCGAGATCATAGCTAACTTCGACGCTTTGCGGACTAACACCTATTAGAAAACAACTACTCCCCTGGCTAATACCACGAAGGGCATTGGATTACATCCAACAGGTGTTAGTGTGGGATTCTTCACAGAAGAAATTCCACATATACTCTTGGCGATACACCACCAGAATTGATCTTCAATTATAGGGACGGACACACTTGCAGACCGGTTTCGGGCTTTTTGGCCTCTCGTCAGTGCAAGGCAGTGCCATCATCAACACAAGCTGATGACTTCCATAATTAAAAATCACACTCGAGTAGAGTATCTTCCCTAGACCTAGGCTGATACAAACAACTAGCAAAATAGCCGTTGCTGCGCCATCTGCCCGTAGACTAGGTACTAACCAAGAGCATATCCGCATGGCCCCAATTCCTCGTACAAGGAAAATACGAATAAAACAAATATTCATGGGGATGCTTGAAGACTGGCTTTAAATCAAATATTCAAAAAATGAACAATTTGTTCAGGCCAGCCTCAACTCACCTACACTGTAGGTTGACGGACTAACACCTATTAGAAAACAACTACTCCCCTGGCTAATACCACGAAGGGCATTGGATTACATCCAACAGGTGTTAGTGTGGGATTCTTCACAGAAGAAATTCCACATATACTCTTGGCGATACACCACCAGAATTGATCTTCAATTATAGGGACGGACACACTTGCAGACCGGTTTCGGGCTTTTTGGCCTCTCGTCAGTGCAAGGCAGTGCCATCATCAACACAAGCTGATGACTTCCATAATTAAAAATCACACTCGAGTAGAGTATCTTCCCTAGACCTAGGCTGATACAAACAACTAGCAAAATAGCCGTTGCTGCGCCATCTGCCCGTAGACTAGGTACTAACCAAGAGCATATCCGCATGGCCCCAATTCCTCGTACAAGGAAAATACGAATAAAACAAATATTCATGGGGATGCTTGAAGACTGGCTTTAAATCAAATATTCAAAAAATGAACAATTTGTTCAGGCCAGCCTCAACTCACCTACACTGTAGGTTGACGGACTAACACCTATTAGAAAACAACTACTCCCCTGGCTAATACCACGAAGGGCATTGGATTACATCCAACAGGTGTTAGTGTGGGATTCTTCACAGAAGAAATTCCACATATACTCTTGGCGATACACCACCAGAATTGAGAGGCCAAAACGCCCGAAACCGGTCTGCAAGTGTGTCCGTCCCTATAATTGAAGATCAATTCTGGTGGTGTATCGCCAAGAGTATATGTGGAATTTCTTCTGTGAAGAATCCCACACTAACACCTGTTGGATGTAATCCAATGCCCTTCGTGGTATTAGCCAGGGGAGTAGTTGTTTTCTAATAGGTGTTAGTCCGTCAACCTACAGTGTAGGTGAGTTGAGGCTGGCCTGAACAAATTGTTCATTTTTTGAATATTTGATTTAAAGCCAGTCTTCAAGCATCCCCATGAATATTTGTTTTATTCGTATTTTCCTTGTACGAGGAATTGGGGCCATGCGGATATGCTCTTGGTTAGTACCTAGTCTACGGGCAGATGGCGCAGCAACGGCTATTTTGCTAGTTGTTTGTATCAGCCTAGGTCTAGGGAAGATACTCTACTCGAGTGTGATTTTTAATTATGGAAGTCATCAGCTTGTGTTGATGATGGCACTGCCTTGCACTGACGAGAGGCCAAAAAGCCCGAAACCGGTCTGCAAGTGTGTCCGTCCCTATAATTGAAGATCAATTCTGGTGGTGTATCGCCAAGAGTATATGTGGAATTTCTTCTGTGAAGAATCCCACACTAACACCTGTTGGATGTAATCCAATGCCCTTCGTGGTATTAGCCAGGGGAGTAGTTGTTTTCTAATAGGTGTTAGTCCGTCAACCTACAGTGTAGGTGAGTTGAGGCTGGCCTGAACAAATTGTTCATTTTTTGAATATTTGATTTAAAGCCAGTCTTCAAGCATCCCCATGAATATTTGTTTTATTCGTATTTTCCTTGTACGAGGAATTGGGGCCATGCGGATATGCTCTTGGTTAGTACCTAGTCTACGGGCAGATGGCGCAGCAACGGCTATTTTGCTAGTTGTTTGTATCAGCCTAGGTCTAGGGAAGATACTCTACTCGAGTGTGATTTTTAATTATGGAAGTCATCAGCTTGTGTTGATGATGGCACTGCCTTGCACTGACGAGAGGCCAAAAAGCCCGAAACCGGTCTGCAAGTGTGTCCGTCCCTATAATTGAAGATCAATTCTGGTGGTGTATCGCCAAGAGTATATGTGGAATTTCTTCTGTGAAGAATCCCACACTAACACCTGTTGGATGTAATCCAATGCCCTTCGTGGTATTAGCCAGGGGAGTAGTTGTTTTCTAATAGGTGTTAGTCCGTCAACCTACAGTGTAGGTGAGTTGAGGCTGGCCTGAACAAATTGTTCATTTTTTGAATATTTGATTTAAAGCCAGTCTTCAAGCATCCCCATGAATATTTGTTTTATTCGACGCTTTGCGTTTCGGTTAACTAAGTGATCTCACGGCAGGAATGAATCACTTCCCACCTCGTTGTGTAACATACTATTGTCCATGTATGTAAATTTCAGTGTCTACATCAGAATCCCACTCATTTTTTCAAGTAGGCACATTTTCATTCGAAATCTTGCCTATCTTATCATTTACTTCACTACCAAATGTCACCTGTATTATAGTAGGTAATGGTGCAAGAGATGTTTTATACATCTCATTTCTAACTTGCCCACCTGATTTTTCTGCTGATGTTTCATAATTTCTACAATCTTTTATAATGGGAGAGTAAGTATTACTAATAGTTTTATGAGCCTTCTGACAACCTATAGAAGTATTCTGTTAATATCATGTATATATCAGTTCATTTTCAGTTTTTTTTTTCATTTTTATGTTAGATAAGGCTATAAATAAGGCTCAATCACAATTGAGAATATTTATTTTTTATCATTCACTGATTATTCTCCTGAAAGATGAAACACAGTAGGCTAGCTATTCCTTCATATGATGATAAAGCTAGACCTCAACGAGCTCTGACCAAGCAGGACTACTGTGAATAGTGGATTTGAAAATGTTTATGATCAACATTCAAATGGAACTATCAGACATATTTTCTTTTCTTACGTATGTGTGAGCATAGCATACTGTTCCTTTAAACGATATTTTATAGCTTGTCAACTTTGAGCAATGTTTATGTTGTTGCAGTGTTCCCAATTTATCTTGTATATCTCCAATTGCTATAATACGCAAATGACACGCCTAGTATAAGCCAATGGTTATCCCCTGCTCTTTTGCCCCCCAACCAAAACTTATAATTCATTCGCAGAAAATATACGAATTCATCCAATCCCTTCAGGAGCAAGTCAAAATATTTACGGTACGTTCACATAAACCACGACGTGTTTATCCCAATGGAGCAGTATACAATTCAACATATGGAGAAATAAATAATTTATCTAACAAAACAATCAAATATGATTCATTGATAATGCTTAATTAAAAGAGGAGTATACGAACATAAATCTGTCAGTTATCTATAAGAAAAATGTTGTTCTATTTTTCACACCTTTCCTGAAATATTGAAAGTAAAATAAATTTCGGCCTTCGTGTAAACTGGCAAAACAGTGCCGTCATAACTTTCATGAGGTATATGTTTGAGGCAGCTGTTTATTTTCCTTCGAGATATGCTCGGCGATACATCTAGATTTTCTTCGTCGAATGCGTACACAAAATGTATCGAACAAAAGATCCGATAGCCTATTTTATTTTTAGACGGTCCTCGTTTTTCCTATTGGATGTGATATGGATGTGGTGTACGTGAGAAAGATCAGTTGTGACATGTGCCAGATTAGGAGGATATCCGTATTTATTCAGTCAGTGGAAAATGTGTATTTTTTCATGATAAAATTGGTTATCAGAATCCCGCATTATGCAGAGTTGTAGGCACACAACTTCGATGTCATTTCTTTCAGCAACTGTTGTACTACAAGAATTTCAAATATTTTTTCTGTGATTTTTTTACCTCCAAGTTACAGGATTCTACGATCAGTGGTTTAGGCTGTACGTTATTCAGGAAAAAGCATTTTATATGTAAAGATTAACGAAAAAACCTTTGTAGTGATTCAAATATGGAAGCTAGCTGGATAGTAACACGGACCTTATACTTGATTATCATATCCAACTATTTTCCACTGAATTTCTGTTCAATTATAAATGAAACTAGCTAACCCGTGCCCACTTCGTTGGGGGTTAATTATTTTTGTGATGCTATTATATTGTGTAGTTCTTAGTACTCAGTTTTATTGGGTTCATAACAGCTCTGAGTTCTAGGCGCACTCGAAAGAGCTTTCGAAAGAAGTTGAAAATGTTGAAACCTTTTTTATCCGATAGACAATGAATTCCAATAAAATATGAAACATGTCTTCCATCAAATCTGTTGAGAAATATTTTTGCAAACTTTTAAGTAAATTGAAGTGCGTTGTCCCATACAAACTATGATCCCAATTTTCACGCCCTTAGGCTTGGATTTTGGAAAATCGGATCAGATGCCTACATCATATAAAGGATACACCCTCTGAGTTTCAGACTTCTACTATCAGTGGTATAGGCCGTGCGTTGATTAACCCCTAAAATAACTGTCTACTCCGTTTGGCGATTTATTTCAAAAAAATACGAAACACGACTTCCATCTTTTCTGTTGAAGAATTTTTATGCAAAATTTAAAATAAATTTTACCGATGGATCACGTCGTCCCATATAAACTTTGAACCCGTAATTCACCCTCTTAGAAGTGGAATTTCTGGAAAATATTTCTTATAGGATACCTATGTCACACAAAGAAGACACCTTCCAAGTTTCAGAACTATACAATCAGTGGTTTAGGCTGTGCCTTGATTAACCCCTAACATAATTTTCTACTCCTTTTCAACTCCGTTAGACGATGAATTTCAATAAAATACGAATCATGTCTTCCATAAATTCTGTGAAAGAATTTCAATGTAAAATTTGAAGTTGATTAGACCAAGGCATAACGTTGTTCGCCATAAAGGCGCGGCAAATTTTAAGAATCTAAGATTGGTAACACTAAGCATATATCAGGATTAAACTTCAATAATGAAAATAAATGTTTATTTTCTTAAGAAAAATTTTAGATTTCTAATCGAAGTACAGTTAAAAACACTATAATTGATCAGTTATCGAGCGGGACGAAAAATGATTAAATTACCATTAAAATGGCCATAAAAAATTAGAGTTGGTGATGAAAAAGTTAAAATTTAGCGTTATATGTATTTTTCAATGCCACATTATAAGAAAATGAAAACAAAAAAATTCGGCGGAAAATTAAAAAAAAATTAAGGGTGAACAACCCTTATCACTTAGGGGTGTGGAAAATGATAGTAGCCGATTCTCAGACCTACTGAATACGCATATAAAATTTGGTAAAAATCGGTAAAGCCGTTTCGGAGGAGTACGGTAACTAACATTGTGACATAAAAATTTTATATATTAGATAGACTAGATGTAGCCCTTATCACTCCTGAATATTGTAGCTTTCTGTTAGTGAAATAATTTTCAAAGTCAGATCAGTTTTTCCGAAGATTACCGCAAACAAAGATAAAAACAAACAAAGTTAGAAACGAACTTATTAATAATGATAAGTAAATATAGATAAGTAAAGAGAAAACTAGGCATCAGACATTCTTTGATTTTATATCATTCACACAGAATCGAATCGACAGATATTTGTTTCCTTTGAAGGTTTCAATTCAGTTCTATAATTTTCTGACCTCATTCAATTGTAATATAGTTGTTGTTTTCCTAGGCAGCAAAGTATTAGAGTTCAACACATCATTTTTTTGCGATTGTTTATAATCATATATGTAGGATATTGTAAATTTTTACAATCCTCACAATCTCTTTATTTAATGAATCAAAACAAAATCGGATAGAAATCGCAAATGTTGGAGTGGTTGGTTGCTATGGAAATGTGTATGTTCATTATGTTCATAGTAATAATAGTTTCACAACATATATATTACAATGATTGCGACTTAGAAGTACTTACTCCTCCAGACGAATATCAATCAGCAAGTATTACTTTTGCTGACTAGACAGGAAAAGTAATGCTTTGCTGATTGATGTGTATCTGCAAAATTATTATTTTCTTTCAATCGGAGAAAAATATATTTCAATAGTGAGACGTCGATTTTTCTGTCACATATGAAAATTGTATAGTGTACACGTGTTAAATAGCAGAATGTAGTTTCGTGGAAACTTGGAAATAAAATCTAATTTTTCCTTGTATGATGAATAACAATTGAGGAGTCTGTGATTTTTTTCCATTAACGGTTTTTTATAAATTGTCCTGCTTTCTCATCTCTAGTATTTCATTTTATTCCATTCGGATTTTTGGAATGATTGTTACAGTTCTGAAAGTAATATCATGAATCGCGATGATACCGAATAGGAGAAAGAATATATCACATCAAAAAAGACACTCTTTTGATTTATATCAATATATTGTAATCATTTCAAAAAATAACTTAGAACTTATAAATTTGAAAAGTTATGTATAAACATAGGAATTCATCAGGATAGCATCATAGGACCACTCCTCATCATAGGACCACTCCTTCTTATCATATACACGCAGATGTTGGATACCATAACACATAACAAAATAGGACAATTATTGAACTACATTGATTACTTAGAACTTTTCGTAGAAAGGCTATCTTCTGGAGGCCATTAAGAGTGCTGATTCGCCTTTTGAGAAGACAAAGTAGATTTGTGATGATTTGAGGGAGAACACAAACCGTGGAAATCGAAGAATATTGAGCATAATTAAAATAGGACTTCACAATCAGGACGTATATTCAAGTCATATAACGCCATCTCTTTCTGGTGTTATAGTGTGTGCATTGTTGGCCATTCAGGGATCATTCGATGGTAATCATCGTTTCGACATGTCTAATTGTCAAATATAGTTTGGAATAATTACATCATAGGCGAGAATCAATAAATCCTGTTTTTTCAAACGCAAGGAGCAATAAAATATGAAACTGTGGTATATAACCAGCCTTGAAATATTCCTGAAAAATCACTATTTCAAATGGCTGAAAAATGTTTTTTTTCAAAAATGGCTGTGCTGAGTTCGACCGAAACTAGAAAATCCACATATTTTTCTATGATGGAATAGAATAAAAAAATTCCAAATAGGGTAATAAATCAGCCTGATATAGGCTCTACAATTTGGCCATATCAAATAACTTTTTTATTTTGAAATATGATTTTGCTGAATTTGGCTGGAGCTAGCAAAGCCACGGATTTCCTATGAAGGGGGAGAGCAAAAAATTCGGGAACATGGCAATAAATTAGCCTGAAATGAGCCTAAAATCAGGTACCCTATCCCGAGTCAAAATGCGTAGGTATGTGGCTTTGCTAGCTTCTTTAGTATGTGGAAAGGTTCTGATGGCCCAACGTTTGCCACATCTTCAGCTTTGCTAGCTTCTTTAGTATGTGGAAAGGTTCTGATGGCCCAACGTTTGCCACATCTTCACATGATTGTTCTTCTTGAACTTTCCCTGTAGAGACAGGGCTCATTACCAGTCTCCACTTTTTCGAAATGAAAATTTGTTTTTTGAGGAAATTCGCCTTCTCATCTGACATATTGCATTGAGCAGATGCCAACATGCCTGTCTACAAGGCAAGCTGAAGACAGTAGTTGGAAAAGAAATACTATATTTTCGAGACATGGTTCTAAGAATATCAGGAAATTAAGTAATCTTTCTATGACTCATATCGAAAACAACCTCTATGACGATAATTATATTACAAAAAATATATCATGTTACCGCTACAATTTTCACAATTATCGTGTCGTCAAATTACCGATAATTTTCGCACAACTATCGCCGATAGTTAGTTCTAATAATCTGTTTTTCTGTAAGTTCATATTTCAATATCGTTTTTAACTGTTCTTGATTACCGGTTGATTTGTCAGATGTCACTTTGATTAATGTTCTAATGGGCTATAATATCCCATAACTGTAATCATTATCTCATTATCGATTCGGAAATAACGTAATTATGGATTTAACGAACCTTGTAGCTCGATATGTCTTCGATAAGATATTGGAAAATAGACATTATGGAAACATTTTAATTTTCATACCGTTTTCACATTCCCACATTTCTATATCAAGCTGTATAATTTTTATTCTACGGCTATAACACAGAACTGCTCTATCTCAAGTTTTCTTGATAGAACAATGGGGTACATTGTATGTTTTCATTTTAATTTTCTCACCTGATAAAACACTGACTTCTTCGTTGTGTTACAGTTGTAGTTATTATCTCACAATAAATCAGGTTTTCAGTGGAATGTCAAATTAAAAGCAATGACAGCTCTACTTACTCATTTGATATGGCCAAACCCAAAAATCTGCGGTAGCCGAACACGCTCTGTTGGAAGCTCATGACATTGACTTCGATGGAACGGAAGTGCTGGACACAAGTAGGAGCTATTACCCCAGGATCTATAGGGAGGCCATAGAAATTCATAAACATAAGAACAACTTCAACCGCAAAGAAGAGAGCCTGAACATTCACAGAACATGGATGCCAGCAGTTCAAAATTCCGATCCCTCCCAATGAGAGAAAAAACGCTTTCGAATAATCAATTAGGATCAATCGACCGTCCGAACCCAGATTCGATAAAGGGTGACTCATCATCTGAACCACATCAGATCAAAGTCTCGCAGCATAGAAGGATACTTCGACCATTGCCGCATCGCCTTTGAAAATGTCTGCCGCAGATGCAGACGAAACGTCAGGCCTTAAAACCTGTTGCCAACGGCTCAGAAGCCCGGAAGCACCTAACAATTCTTAACTTCTGTATTTTTCATTTTTCGGAATGTTGAAAAAAAAATACTGAAAAAATTGCAAAACCATAATGATGTTCCCGAAAATTGTATTGCTGTGAAATAAACAGGTACTAAAAAATAGGACATATACATATATGTGGTATAGTACACATGGGAAATTCTTCACAATGTGGGTGATTACAGCAAAAGCGAGCCTAAAAACATAAAGTTGAGTTCCATGATTGAGTTTTTGATTCCACTGGTAAACTTGTCAGATTGATTTTTCTTGTTGAGTTTTGAATTTCAATTGGTGTTATTCAGAGTCGATCGAAGTTCTGGTTAATGGTAAGTTAGATGAAGAAGTATCGTCTATACATCCATCTTTGTCGACAAAAAATGTAACAGAATGACTCAAAAAAAAAATAGCACGATTTTGTATTTGTTGAAATTAAGATTTAAGAGAATCGTCTCTGAAATCTACAGCCGATGTTGCCAAATGGTGAAATAGAAAATTTTCATTATCTTATTTCTTCTCTCGTTTGAGTACTTTTTTTTTCAAGAAATTTCTGAAGAAATTCTTATGGATGGCAATGAAACCTTGTTTGGTTAACAATACTAGTTCATGCCATAACTCCAGTATTGAGAATAAGGCGCAGTGTTCTGGAATATCTTGTAAAGCACGACCTCAGCTTTGACTTGACTGCTTGGCTTATCAATAAAATCCTTGTTCAAATTTCGTAAACGGCAAAAAGTTCATCATTTGTGAAAGAGATCTGCAATCATTGAAGGTGAAGGGAGAATACAGCTTCATTTTGATTTTTCCACAAACCCAAAACAGTCGATTCTATAGTTGAAAGACAGCAAATAACGTATGTATCAATCGTAATCATCTTTATGGCCTCAAAGTGTCCGATCGGCTTACAAATTAACCCTCATTTTCTTCTACTTAGGGCCGGGCCGGTATTACACATTCAGTTTAAACTCTGGATGGACTTACTGAGGGTTAGAATGTGAATTCTCTAACAACATTTGATAACTATCCTTCATATTCTGAACCATTGGTTGGTCCAACCGGAGTTTACCAGAACCTATAATAATGGCCCTTAGTCAATTGATTATAGGATAGGCTGGGGCTCAGAAAGTCTGGCGTTTTATCCATCATACAGAAAGTAAAAGTATGCACCCAGCTTTCCTACTTCAATTGAAATTTGAAGCAGATGAAGAATATTTTAAAAATATTTTTCAGTCTCTGTCTTTGAACCAGACGGTGTTCAACTCTAAAATTTCAAATGGAACGTGGGATGAGTGATATATCATGTGGAATGGTGAAGAATGGGTGAACAAATCAATTCGTCAGCTTGCTCACTTTTTTCATAAAGCACCGTTACAATACACAAACATTGACGCCTACCACTAATTGCAACTGTTTCGATTCCTTATACCCAAAACTTATTTGCAATTCTCATCAATATCAAAATTATTGGTTTGATGTTCTGAAAGCCGTTTTCGCATCAATTCTTCGAGTAAATTTCAATAACTAGATTGAAAATTTAACGGTCGTGAAACCTCTTCTCTTTGGGGCTGAATGCATATGTTGAAGAATATTGTCGGAATAACTACTTCTCTTCGGGCTTGAAGGCCGTCGTTCTTCGGAATTTCTTCCTGACGTTTCGCTAGCGCGAGTGGCCAGCTTCTTCAGAGGCTTATTCATCTCCGATGACAGTCATCGGAGATGAATAAGCCTCTGAAGAAGCTGGCCACTCGCGCTAGCGAAACGTCAGGAAGAAATTCCGAAGAACGACGGCCTTCAAGCCCGAAGAGAAGTAGTTATACTGATAACCTCGGCCGCGAAAGCCTTAACCATAACTCGATACTCGCTTGGCTTATCACGAGAGGATTTTTTGCTGTTTCACCCAACTTTCATCCATCCAAATAATGAAAGAACTCATTTGAAAACTTCATTGAATATTTATTATGAAAAGAATGGGAAATATGCTCGAAAATGAACTGATATTGAATAGCTAACGAGAAATACAAAAAACTTACAATATATTGCTAACCAGCGAGATTGTCGAGAAGGAGATGTGTTGCATTTTCAAAAATGTTCTGGAACCGTTTCTGAAGTGGGATCAATGAATACTGACTGATTTACTGAATACTGAATACCGAATCTTGATCTCTCTCGATATTTATGAATATTCATATGCTGAGGTTGCAAGCTTGCTCCGGTTACGGTACTAAGGTGAAATGCTTAGCACGCATCCGTGCAAGTTTGCGAATTTGGAGATTGTTTAATATTCCTATATCCTGCAATCGTATCAATTTGATGTCTATGAACTTGGGGTATCAAAATATGGGGTTGCAAATACTGAGTGTTTCTGTTTTAGAATATTGAAGTTAGGGTTAAAACATCTCTCAATTCATGTATTTGTTTGAATGGTTTGAATAAATTAATGACAACTTTCCATATTTGACAATATATCCAAAATGTTTTTCCTTCACAATCAAACTCCACATCTCCGAGCATTACTGCCTTAATTAACAAACAAATAGGAGGAGGAGCATACTTTTCGTTTAATTACTCTGTATATTCAGGAAAAATATGATGTAAATGAATCATAAAAATCTCTTCTGTTTTTCATTTCCTGTCAACTTTTGGGGTGATCTGTCTCATTATGGGAGATGCTCTGGGGCGACTTACTGGTTTGTCGGTAGCAAAGTTGCTCATTTCAACAGTACGAAAACCCAGAAAATTTACAGTACTATTGGGTCGGTTGGTGTATTTGTTCGATATCCTTCACCTGTATCAAGTTGTCAAAAAAACTGAATTTTTCGGGATGTTAAAAAAAAATAATGAAAAAATTTGCAAAACCAGCAGGGTTGTCGAGAAGGAGATGTGCTACATTCTCAAAAATGTTCTGGAACCGTTTCTGAAGTGTGATCAATGAATACTGACTGATTTACTGAATACTGAATACAGAATCTTGATCTCTCTCAATATTTATGAAGATTCACGCTTAGCACGCATCCGTGCAAGTTCGCGAATTTGGAGATTGTTTTATATTCCTATATCCTGCAATCGTATCAATTTGATGTCTATGAACTTGGAGTATTAAAATATGGAGTTATAAATACTGAATGTTTCTGTTTCAGAATATTAAAGTTGAGGTTGAAACATCTCTCAATTCATGTATTTGTTCGAATGTATTTGAATAGGTAAATTAATGACAACTTTCCATATTCGACAATATATCCAAAATGTTTTTTCTTCACAATCAAACTCCACATCTCCGAGCATTACTGCCTTAAATAACAAACAAAAAGGACGAGGAGTATACTTTTCGTTTGATTACTCTGTATATTCAGGAAAAATATGATGTAAATGAATCATAAAAATCTCTTCTGTTTTTTATTTCCTGCCAACTTTTGGGGTGATCTGTCTCATTATGTGGGACGCTCTAAGGCGACTTACTGATTTGTCGGTAGCAAAGTTGCTCATTTCAACAGTACGAAAACCCAGAAAACCTATAGTACTACCGGGTCAGTTGGTGTATATCCTCCACCTGTATCTAAAAATGCTGTCACAACGATATAATTAGTGCGCATAAGCCCGCACGGTGATATTTTTCATGACAGCGATTCGGGTAATTTCCACTCGTTTCACTAATCTAAGGTAATCACTGGACGGAAGCGAATAGGCCTAATGTCCCCGAAAACAACAATGGCCACTGATCGCGATGAGATTTTTATCGGTCCACATAAGAGGATCACGCATGTAATGATACTGTAAATTACACAGCCGGCTAATGTCCGAGAACCAACAATTAGGACTCGAACGGCCGGCCTAAAGGGCGCACGTTAAAATGTTTGTTGAAAATATTAGGGGTATGGGGTTGTTGGAAGTAATCAGACCGCGGCAAAGGTGGCATTGGCTGCTGGGTTGGTAGCCCTGTCAGTGAAAGTGACCGGGATGTAATATTACAGACTGAAGACGAAAGTGAAAAAACTATATTGCTTACTGAGGCCGAAGGCCAAGGTAAGCTATTTCTCGAAAGAGAAATGTTTACTTTGCCGAGGTTTTTTTACTTTTTTATTCACAATCAATCAAAATACTGCCGTCCTCTAGAAGAACCCCGGATGTGCGAGAAGTCTACTTTTGAGATATTGACGTCTGAAATTTTGAAATATATAACTGACTGCCATACCTCCGTTTGTTAACCGAAAATGTACATATTTGGCATGTCAGATTATTAGTTCGTTTTACATTCATCAACCATGCTTTTATTTCAATTGTCCTATCCTTTCTAACATAATTGTTGCACTTACGAGGTTTCAGCCTAGCAAATATTTTTTTCACTTAGAATAAAGCGTGTATGTAAGACGGTGACTTCACATACGAGGTAACAACTTAGCATTTTCATTGTTAACTTAGCATAAAACGCGTATGTAACACTAACCACCGCACATACGGGGTTCTAATCTAGCAATTTGATATTTCTCCGAGCATACTCTTGTGTAACGTTTTTCTGATAATGTGTTTTTTTCTTTGTTTCGAGTAATTGATCGAGTATGCAACTGAAATGATTTTGAAAATGAGTTAATATAATTTTGGATTGAGGTGGCCTTTACTTGATGGAAATCAATAGTTATTACGCTATAAGGTAGACACGATTAAATTTCCACAAAATTTTGTGGAAATTTCGTGTCTACCTTATAGCGTAAGAGTTAATATAAGTTTATTTCTTCATTTGGCAAATGGGCATTTCATTACATAACAAAAATTAGAATACAAAATTAATGTTCATTCATCTCCAAATTCATGAATCAAGTCAACCGCATGATCATTGACAGTAAGTTCTTTCCAAAATATCAGTTTATGTTCAGGGCATATTCCGGTTAGGTTCTTTATTAAGGTATTGTTTCTTAATAGGCTGATTCCTCTTTGTTTTTCATTGGGATCTGGCAGTTTCATATCTTTTTGTTTTTCGTGTCGTTGTAATCCACGACACGACCAACTCACCAACTCCGTTAAATCTATAAAATGTTCTTGAAGACGTACTAAGCAATCTGCAGAAACATTGTCGTGATAACAACTTGTTATTGATTGCATTTCCAAAAAAATGTGTCACGACGTCTTCCTCCACATTTGACGATGGATTCAGCAGTATTCTATCAGAATTCCCAAAATGTCTTCCAAATGACACGGAGATTTCCTTTACGTTTGATGAGGGGGGTACACTTATTAGAGGTACCTACATGGTCAAAATTTTTGACAAATCCATCATCATTTCTTGCGAGTAATGCCAGTATTTTGCCTCTATTGAAACGGATATCTTTCTGTGTAGGCTCCATACTAAAATATAAAAAAAAATATTTACGTCACACAAACACAAAATGTATTCAACTCACCTGACACACACTGTGCACAAAGAACTAATGAATGCGGAAAATTTTTATCTAATCAGAATAAAAATCGTTTACAAATGAGGTGAGTTTGTTAAACTGACTGGAAAAGACTACGACTGAATGAAATCCTTCAAAAAAGTAGGGGTGAATAAAAATGTTTTCCTTAACAAAAACAACGCATTTAAGAGAAGTCGAATAAAATCGAAGCCGCCTTCCAGAAAACCGACAAAATCCTTAGCAAAATTTTCGAATACATCCGTAATATTTCACTATGAAAAATAACATACGAGTTTTTTGTCAAGCAAGTAGGCTCGATTTGATCATGATGTAAAATAAGTGAGAAAAAACATTTATATTTTTCAACATTTCAAAATATTTCATGAACAGATTTTCTGTCAAAACGATGGAGAATTACGTATGCAATATGAAAATGAGAAAAATCCTATTTTGAAAAAATTGCACATCCGTGGTTTTTCTGTAGGACGGCAGAATAGTTTCATGAAGTGATGAAAAAATGATTATTTGGAATATAAATTTCAATACATTGTGTATTTCGAATAACCATTGCACACAAACGAAAATATTGACGCCCCTTCACGAATGTCAATATTTTCAATCTTTGTAAAAATCATTTGCCTATGTAGTAATTGAGATTATTCATAATTGAGCTTCTCCAATTTCGAAACGTTCGGCAGGCCAATAATTTTTCATATATTCCTGTTGTTTCACGGGGATTGTTGCAAATTACAATATTTGATTCATTCGTTGTGTAAGATCAACCCCCCTTTTTTTTCGGGAATTCTGTTAGATCTTTGGTACTGGGGAGGTTTTCATTAGACCTATCCTATGACTTCGATCCTGAATTTGAATTCTCTAAATTCACGGAACTGAAATTAAAAAAATAGCCATTCACTTGAAAAAAATTCTTTGATATTGTCTAACCATGTTTTATGGTTTATTATGACCAAGTTCTGAAAATGGTAGGTTCTCATTAGACTGATATTTTCAAATCTCTTAACGGGTTCTCTTCGAACTCAGTTTTTGGTTTTAAAATTTCTCTTCTTGTCCTTTATTTCATGCTCCATGTCACTGTCTACATTTGTCATTGTAAATCTGTCGCACTATGTCAAATTATGTTCACATCATTGGAATTTAAATGGACCTCAATGATACAGACATGTCCTAGTCCTTCGTTATATTCAGCAAAATTCTGTTCAGGATTAAACATTTCTGAACAATGTTTGTCCTTCAGAAACATATATATTTTGATGATTTTGGCTCTCGTACACCTGAGGAGTAGCTTCAATTTTCATAAGGCCATTTTTCAAATATTGAAAACTCATCTATTTAATTACAAAATTTGTCAAACATTTATTGAAGAATAATCAAGTAGATATATTGTAACCATGACTACGGGGTAAACAATTGTCACCAATTTAAATAAATGTCAGATTAGGTCTCGGTAGTGTAGTGGCTAGCATATCTGCCTGTCAAGCGGAAGGCCGGGGTTCAAATCCTCGCCGGGCCACCGTGCTGGGTAATCGCACGTTAAAAGGTGAGGCCTCGTTGATCCATTGCTCGCACAAGTTTCGACTTCAGAGGATTGACGTTCGTCAGCTGGTTAACGATAACGAACAATTTTAGAACAACAATTTTAGGTCAATGAATGACAGATAAAGTCTAAAATAAATGAAATGAGGGCGGGAAGTGAGGGCGGGAGGTAGAGGTGTGTAATGTGACACTTCCCAACCTTCAATGACGTTAGTAATGACAGCATTACATATATGGTTGTAAATAATAATAAATTACACACCGAGGTGGGAAGTGATTCATTCCTGTCGTGAGATCAGTTACTTAACCGAAACGCAAAGCGTCGAGGTTAGCTATGATCTCGAGACAGGAATTAAACTCCCTACCGAGGTTTGTATACTATTTTATTTAAAACCATCAATTTCGATTGAAATTAACAAAAACTCTGTCCCGCTCAGAACATATCTAAAATATTACATTTAAGGACAGATTATTAAGAACGCGGTTTTCTCAGAATAATCAAGTAGATATATTGTTACCGTGACTACGGGGTATACAATTGTCACCAATATAAATAAATGTCAGATAAAGTCAATAAACGACGGATAAACTATGGAATAGATAAAATGAGGGAAGTAGGGGTGTGAAATGTGACACTTCCCAACCTTCAATGACGTCAGTAATGACAGCATTACATATATGATTGTAAATAAAACATATATTTCCTTTCTTCCAGAAAAGTTCGTGGAGACCTCCTCCTCCGTGCCCTCGACCCCCGAGCCGGCGGGCCCGGACTGCACCGTGGTGAGCGGGGACACCGGAAGCGGTCGCGAGTCTCCGGTCGACGTTTCGTCCACTTCGGAGTCGGGCGCGCCTGCGCATTCGAGCGGCAGGCGGTCGCCCAGCAGGAACCCCCTGCTGCAGGAGAGGTACACCTGCGAGGAGCTGAGGAACGTCACCTGCCACCTGGAGACCAAGGAGCTGTGGGACAAGTTCAACGATCTGGGCACAGAGATGATCATCACCAAGACTGGGAGGTGAGTGGTCTTTATATTCATGGTAATATTGATATTCGATTCTCTTTTTCAAAAAAACAAAAAAAAAGGAAGGATTAGCGAGCGGTCCACTCCTAAAAAACGTTAAAATAAACCTCTACCGACCCAAGAGGAGCGCTTGAGAGAAACCCGTTGAATAATATTTATTTCGAATGAAATATTGTCGGCATTAAGACAAATTATAACTCGAAAAAAAACTTCCTCAGGTGGGATTCGAATCCACGTCTTCCATAAACTAGACGGATACTTTCACCACTGAGCTATCGATGACACTATGAGTTCTTGGCCGCATTTTCTTCAGTCATTCCTCTCGAATTTTAGTGTTTTTTTTTAATGGCCTTGGGTAGTTACCCATTCGGCCAGTTAGAACTTAGAATTGTACTAGTAGTAGCTATTATTCATTCATTGGTATCTACACCTGATACCTGCTGATTTGGTACTGAGATCAGTTGACAGTGAATGAGTATCCTACTAATGTTTGTTCCGTAGGTTTTTGGGTTTGTAACCTACCAGAATCTGAAAAAATAAGAATTAATATTGGAATCTATACAAGTGTAGAAGGGCAGATTTTCAATCTACCCCGAAAAGTTGCTGCGTCTATTGAAAAACAGATTTCTCTGGATAGAACAAGTGCAATTAGTCAACAACTTCTCGTATAACTCAAATTTTGCCTATCAAAAAAATAATAAGAACTGATATATATATTTATATATATATATATATATGAAAATACTCATCTGTTGACGTTTCGGAAACTAAATCTGCATCCGTTCTCAAAACTCCTAGGAAAATTCTTTTTCAAATGCAAATACCTCGTATAGACAATTTTCGTGATTGACATTTGTCAAATTATTTCAAATTTGACAAAACATTTTGTCCTTCAAGAGGGGCAGCCATCCTCGATCCATATCAAGCGAACTCATAGATATGCATTCTTCACCAGACACATTGATGAAAGCAGATTCCTTTGATTTTCGTTTCTTGCCATTGCTTTCTTTCGTTATAATTTTAGTATCGTTCGATTCTACAGTGTGGTCTCCATCGGCAGTAAGAATGTGTTCCGATAATTTACAACCACCTATCTGTCTGTTCCTGATGTACATCTTGTGTTCACTCTTCCGCACTTCCAATGGTCGAGACGTTTCACCGATATATTTTTGACCGCACGAACAAGGAATTTGATAAATACAAAATTTTTTGTGCTTTCCGTTGTGTTATTAGGTTTCGTATGTGTCAGTATTGACCTTATAGTATTTGTTGTTTTGAATGTTGTTCTAATATTATACCTGTTGCGGATCCGTTTTTTCATTCCAGACAAACGAGGTACATAAGGTATAATGTTTGATACAGGTTGTGTATTTTGTGTAGGTTGCATGTCTCCATCGTGGACTGTATTCGGATTTTCAATTTCTGTAAAAGTTTTTTCTATGAATTTTTCTGGGTATCCACTTTCTTTCAATACTGATTTTATGAAGTTTATCTCATCATTGATATTTCTTGTGAGTTACACACAATTTTTGTTCTATCATAAAGGCATTCCACTATTCCTTTCTTGACACTTATGTGGTGGTTTTAGGTATAGTGAAGATATCGGTTGGTATGTGTTTTCTTTCGATATACAGTTGTATTTACGTGGAGTGTCGATTTTTTTATCATTACATCTAGAAATGAAAGTTCATTGGTGAATACTGTATCAATTTTTGGGAGTCATCATGCCTGCTATTCTCGCCTGGATCTCACAGTCCACCATTTCTCACAACTAAAACTTATCTACTGATTAGTCACACAATCAAAGTAGTTTACCCCTCGAACTGAGAAATAAACGTCCCAAGTACATAATAAAGTCGTTTATTGAACAGTATTTGTTGAAACTTGACGAGCGCAAGAAATGCCGAGAATGTATCAAAGAAAGGAATTGAAATTTCATTCCCACGTATTGAAGTTGTGCTTTTTACTAACTTCATTACCTATCACCAGTCATAACGTTAGAAGGTTGCTATTGCCTGATAAGTTTGGTGATCTAAAAATTTGTTTTTCTAGAGATTTTGTTGGGATTGGGATCAGTAAAGTCGAATACAAACTATTGTTTCTTGCTAAAGTTCCGAATTTTATTAACAATGTATTTTCCATGTGAACATAAAAGTAACTATATAATACAATGAAAAGTGATTTTTTTTTCTCAATTCACTTGCCACGATTGCTTATACATTCACGATAACCACAATTGCCGTCTATTACTGTGATGATTTGATTGAAATCAAATTTTGACAATAACTATGACTTCGAAAACGAGTATATTGCAAATGTTGTCTGGATTTTTTTGTAAACGAAAAGTATCAAATTTCTATATCATCATCAGCTTATGGTGCGAATTGGCAGCAATATTATTCGAATTATTCAACTTTTCATATAACTTAGGGTACTTTCACAAGTCCTGGAACAGTCAGAGTTCAGCCAGTTCCTGAAAGAGTAATCATAGACCAAATGTATTGCTTTCTATCATTCTCAAAGTTAAGGAAAAAGTAATCAATATGAACCGTATCAAATATCTGGAGGAATCAGGAATAATTAATGATCGACAATACGGGTTTCGCCATCAAAGATCAACCAGTCAATAATTGGCGTATTTTTCACATATTTGACAGCATTCAATCGAAAAATCTCAGAGTAACGTTAGCTGTTGCTTTCGACATTACAAAGGCTTTTTATATATAGAGTTTTTTCATCGGGGTCTTCTTCCGAAATTGCCGTCTTATGGTTGTTGATGGGGTATCGTCTGATATTTTCTTAACCCGGCAGGACTCGCACTGTTAGATAAAATCTAACATTTTCAGTTGCACTACAGACTATTTTTTTATCTCTTGTCAAATTGATTTCATATTTTAGGAATGCCTTCTATAGAATTCCTTTACCAGTTCTTGCTTGTTGGGGCGTGAGTGGGGGGTTGTGGTGGCTACGAATAAATTAAAGTTAGTAATAATCTAACGCGCGAGCGATCACATATGTGCTTTTCTCCAAATTGTTGGTAATTTTAATTTTAATTAGCAGGTACCTTTTTTAATTTTTTTGCTTTTTCCTTCATTTATTTGAGCTTTTCTACAGAAAAAAAAATGGATTTTAAAACTGAACAGCAGTTTAGAACAACTTCCACTTGTTATAAATGTGAAGATAATAATTGCAACGAAAGTGACGATTAAAATTGAATAATTATACATTTTTCTTTGTTGTTTTTAGAATTTAGAATAGATCAACTAGAATCAATATTAAATAGTTTTCATCATGAAAAATCAGTGTTAGAAAATATCTATACGCGCGAGCTCGCGTTAGAAAAAATCTATAAGCGCGAGCTAGCATGAGAAAGAATCTATAGGCGCGAGTTCTCACGTCGTTGAAGAGTACGCGAGTTCTCCCGGGTTAATGAATGCAGGTGTTCCACTGGGTTCAGTTCTGGCGCCCACTTTGTTGGGAAAACCATGTGGGATCGATCGCTGAAGCTGCTTCCCAGAAGCTTAGATTTCTATTTTGTGCGAAGAAATGCTTCACTTCACGTCAGCTTCCGGTGATCTACAAGGCACAGATACAAGGCCTGTCTTAGAATATATTCTCATGTACGAAGCTCAGCATCAAAATATTCATTGGAACTTCTTCATTCTAGTCAGAGAAAGGCAATCCGCGTTGTTGGTGATTCTTCGCTCACAGACTCGCTCACTTCATTGAAGCATCGTAGACAGGCTGGAGACCTGTCTCTCTTCTATAGATATTTTTACGGTCGGTGCGCTTCTGAATTGTTTTACCCATGGTTAGGTTAGGTTAGGTTAGGTCAGAAGTGAGTGGGTCTGTTCGGCGCTCCACTGCAACCCACAAGGGTTTATTGTGGTTACCATGGTAGTGTCAACACGGATGACCCGACGAGTGCGGAATTCCCACCCCTTTGTTGTGACCTTGGAGACCTCTCTTGCGCAGGGATCTCGTTTTAATAAAACAGCTGAACCTTGGAATTCCTTACCGAAGGAGCGTTTTTGAAAGGCTTTGAGGATACAATTGTCTTTCATTTCCAGGAGGAGAGAAAACACAAAAAACCCATCTGATAAATATGACAGATGGTTTATTTTAATAATCAGAAGCCACTGTAGGAACAGAGGCTCGTTGAATGTTCGGAGAACCTCGTGTGAATGTTTGCCCATTATTTTAAAGGAGACATTAGGGTTGTACGACGGCGTATAAGGGTTACTACAAAAATAAACCATGCCAGATTCAATCTTTCAATACCAGATCATAATCTTTCAATGCCAAAATGGTTAAGGCTTACGCAGTCGAGGTTGAAGGCCGTCGTTCTTTGGAATTTCTTCCATTTGACCTCAAGGTCACTTGAAGATGTTCCAGTTCCTGTGACCATCAAGTGACCTTGAGGTCAAATGGATACAGTGTATCTGAGATCAACAGGTCCATGAAACTGAAGAATCCCACGGTTCATAACAGGAAGGACTCTCAGGTAGTTGCGAATGCATATAATAATAATAATAATAATAAGATCAATGGGAACAAGGATCAAAGAGCATGACAGGAACTGTAGGCTGGGGCAAACCGACAAATCGGCGGTGGCGGAACACGCACTGAGTGAGGGTGACCACAGGATTCTGTTCGAAAATGCAAAACTGATTGCCCCCAACCAGGGTTACCATAGCCGACTGGTACGGGAGGCAATAGAGATCCAAAAACATGCGGACAATTTTAACAGAAAGGAAGAAGCGTTGACTCTAAACAGAATTTGGAATCCCATTCTGAGGAAATCCAGAATAACTAATGAAATCACGGCAGGTAGTGCGGCAACTAATAATGATGATTATTCCCCGAACCCGACAGAAGTAATTAACACTCCAGACTACCTGCATCAATATAAATACGCCTTACGAAATCGAAACGTTTAGTCACCGGAAATGAGTAAGCCTCTGAAGAAGCTGGCCACTCGAGCTAGGAAGAAATTCCAATGAACGACGGCCTTCAATCCCGAAGAAAAGTAGTTATACTTTCAATGTCAAATTGAAATTTGTCAATGACAGATCAAAATCTTTCGATGGCGTATTTACAGATTAAAATCTGTCATTGACAGATTAAACTTTGTCTATGGCATATTGACAGATTTTAATCTGTCAATCGAGATATTTTTTATTTTTGCAGTGATCCTAATACGCTGTCGTAGGGATTGTAACTACCATTACCTTCCCCTATTCATTCTATAATTGAGCCTTATCAAGTCTAGGAATGAAGTCGAATAATTGAAAGGAAAAAATGTTTGAAATTTCATTGAGTCACTTCAAAAAAACGAACGTTCAGAATACTTTCCTGAATTCAAATCAATTCCTGATTATTTTATAAATGCTCACTCCACGATTGCAGTTCAACAACTTGTTGGCAAAAACGGTCCTCTTATCTAGGCCATTACCATCTCAATTACAACATGTTTTTCATTCATTTTTGCTGAAGGATGAGATAATATGAGCAGTTCTTAATCGCTCACTTAATGGAATAAACGAGCTAATTCGGGCAAAGATTCGTCTTTCCCGTTAATTGGCATAACATTTTACATCTGCTTGCCATTTTCAGACCACACATGGTATTTCGTATCGCCACATCTCTCGAAGGGCTAACTCTGAAGCCGGAGGTTTTTTATAGTACAGGAAAATTAGGCGAATATTTGTACTCAAATGACAATCGTGAAATACGCTCTAATTTTTTTCGTAGTTTGTTGTCTTAGTTACCTACCCCAATCCGAAGAAATTGAGAATTGATATTGAAATCCATGGAAGTGTAGAAGGTCAGATTTTCAATGCACCCCGACAAGTTGCTGCTTGATTGGAAACAGTTCCTTCTGAACGATACGTGACCTATCAGTCTCAACGAGATCATTACATATCACATCTTTCACAGATTCCCCGAAAAACCGTTAAAGAAGGAAAATATCTATGATGTTTTGAAAACAGTTGCAGATTCAAACAAATAATATACAGTCGCCTGTAAGATTTTCACGTATTAGGGTTCACTTAACCGCGACACGTGTTTCGCTAGACAATAGCTCCCTCGAGCAGGAACTCTAAACTAAACTCTAACTCTTATCTCGAAGAAAAACAACAAATATAGAAGTTCGATATCAGATAGTTCAGGAGTTTATAGATTATTGTGTGGTTCATGTCCTATGTTTAATGCCGGTCAAACGGGAGGAACATTTGTTACACGCGTAAAAGAACACAGAAGTAGTTTGCAAAATGGTAGGACAAGTTCAACGTATGCATCTCACCTCATTACTGAGGACATGAGTTCAACCACGAATTTGAAATCCTTCATTTCCAAGGAAAGGGTTTGAAACTCAATCTCTTGGAGAGTTCGGAAATTAATAAGTGTAAACATTCACAGTTCTCAATGAATGATCAGACGGAGTTGAATAATTCGCCTCTGTTGAGTATGTTCTTTCTAGGAAATTGTATTAATAAGGATGTGACGTCGAACCATTAATCTATTGATCAGTTGTCGAACTATATTCTTATTGACCGTCTGATATAATGTGTATAAATTCGAAATGAAACAGTGTTAAGATTGGTTTGAAGTTCCTGCTCGAAGAAGCTATCGTATAGCGAAACACGTGTCGCGGTTTAGTCAACCCTATTATTTGAAGATCTTCCAGGTAACTGTATATTATTTGTTTAATATGGATTTTCATCAAGTAACGGCCACTTCCATTCAGTAACAGATTTGTTTTCAGAAACGTCAACAACGTCAAGTATATTTATATATACAGGGTGTTATTCAAGTACGTGAAGGGATGATTCTCAGAGTAATTCTAAGACAAGAACTTCATATAAAATTATTCTGTATTCAAGATACAGGGTTTCAAAATAAAAAAAAAACTCTTCCTGAATATTTAAATAGTCCTTAATCCGATTCACTTAAAAATTTGGCAGTGGTATTAAGGATATTGAGGAGCTTATTTGGCCATAAATAGATTTGAATCTTTATGCCCAGTGGGGTCCCGGAAGATACCTTAACTATTATGTTTGGCAAAATAAATTTTTTCAAAATTGACTTACTGAAACAACTTTTTTATCTCAATCTTTCTTCTTGTATCTTTCTGTTTCTGAGGAAAAAAATGAAATTCACTTTATTGCATGTCCTTGGAACAACAAAATTTAAATGTTGATATAAAAACTTGAAGGTGAATAATGTGACATTGAAACCTGGTGACAGTTTTTAATGGATGCATATGAATCTGTTTGTCTGAAAAAGTGTCTTATTTTAACGTCGTGTTTCATCGAAAACAGCTTATCTAAAAAATTCGAAAGATGTACTTTTGTGTTGTTATTTATTCATTCCCGACTAAAAAGCTAGTTATTTCATGTCCATAGGTACACCCCGGTTGTTGATGGTTTGCTAGTTTTATTTTGTTGTACCAAGGACATGCAATGAAGTGATTTTTATTTTTTCCCTCAAATACAGAGCAAGATACAAGAAAAAATATGGAAATGAAAAAAGTTGCAGTTTTAGTAGCTCGATTCTGAGAAAAAAAATACAAAAACTATAAAAAATCAGAGGCGGACATTTTCTGGTCAAAAATATTGGACATGATGATCTCAATCTAGCTATGGCCAAATCAGCTCCTCAATACCCTTACCATTGCCAAATTGAAAAAAAATCGGCAAAAAAATTATTGAGATATTCTGAAAAAACCTTTTTTTTTTTAATTTTGACACCCTGTAACTTGAAAATGAAGCCTCACCAGATCTATGTTTATATGAAGTTTTCGTCTAAGAATTACAAAAAAAATCACTGCTTTAAGTTTGGCCACGTACTCAAATAACACCAATAATGGTTGTTCCTAAAATACAATTAACATGAATATTATTGGTGCAGAGCAAAGAAAATGATTGTTGAAAGCAATGCTAGGATGAAATATATTGTTCGACAGTGTTTTTGCAAAAATTCAACGAATTGTTCAGGATATTTCATCTTCCACGTCGTGAAGAAACAAGAATATATCATCTTATTGGTACATTATCGAAGTGATTTACTTAATTCATTTTCTGGACACAGTCAGTGTTGGTTTTGTTTAGACTTATCATGTGCATGAGGTTATTTTCAGCTCATCCAATCTATCCTGGCAGTGGCTCATTCATTAATAGCACACAGTATAATACACGTTCCATATACAATAATATTTTTCGTCCCATTGTTACTCACATTGTATAAAATCTGAACGTAACGCAGAGACGGTAAACTAACGCGAACATTCAACAGTAAGTGTCTAATAAAATTATTAATTTTTTTGATATTTTGTATCCTTGAATGTCTTCAATATCGAAACAGATTTTTTTATCACTCACCGATTTTTGCCTAATTCTTCCCGACTAATCGTTGATTACCTAGCTTCTTGCAACTAATCGGAAAGAGTAGACACTCACTGAATATTAGCCAGTCCACCTGTTCGAACTTATGAAGATTTTTATCCTGATTATTATGTTTTATGCCATTTGGAGGACTGAAGTGCTAGAAAAACGGTTTGGGATTATATATCATTAGGGAAAAATAAATACGAATGCACCTGAACTGATCTTTATCAGAGGGATGATTCGATTCGGGGAAAGTATAATCGAGCTGTCGTAAGTTTATGTAAGATTGTTCAATTTGAGCGATAACGAGTTTTGTAAGTAGTTGAAATGTTTGTAAGAGGAAGGAACAGTTGCAAGATGCCATTTTTGCAGTTCAAAAATAATTATATTCTCCCATAAATATATACAATTCTTGGACTTTTATAATATTACTTTTCTGTAGCTTCTGTTTCCATTTTGCTTTCCGTTGCTTATCACAAACAAAATTTCAAATATTTTTATGTTTCAATCTGGAGAAGCTTTCTATTTCTATCAATAGGAAAATATGTCCCATAAGTGACAAAAATCAATAGGAAAAATTACCAAGTCCACAAAGAACAGAAAATTCCCCAGATTCCAAATGCCGAAAAACTGATGAAGTAACAAAATAACCTGTAGCATAACAAAATGAAATTGAAATTCCAATTGAAATTCAAATACAAAAAATTCAAAATGAATATTTCCATCGTATGTTGAAAATCCCATATGAAGCGGGACATTTTCGATCAATAACAGCGATAAATTCCCGGCGGGACATTTTCGGGCTGGTAAATACCCGGTAGGTATCGAAAAATACCCGCTCGGTCCGTGTATCTATAGTAACGATTGTTAAAATGTACATTTGTCATCTTGACAGGCATGAATACTAAATTTTAAATGTCGTTGTTTTACCTCCGGAAATATTCTACCGAATTACACTCGTGCATCAAAATAAACCTGATAATTTTCCATTCAAGCATATTGTCAGTAAAAAAACTGCATTCGGTTATTTTCATATTTTGCTAAATGAGCCCTCCTCCTTCGACAAAATATGAAAATAAACTCATGCAGTTTTTAGACAACATGCTCTCATGGAAAATTATCGGTAATTTTGAAGCACTTGCGTAATTACTCCGGAAAAATAACTTTTTTTGGTTAGCAATTCAATTCTTGAATTTATTGAGATGCATTTTTTGTTTCTCTCTTCCCTTATAATAAAAGAGCTGCAAATTCTTATAATATCTGTTTGTAGGGCAAATTAGTATATTTGCCCTTATAATACCATTCGGTTTATTTTAACAAATTCATTTCAATGGATACATTTGATCCAGTGAAAAATATTCTGAATATAAATAATTCGGGACCAAAAGCCAAAACTACCAGGACACTAGTATCCTAAGGTTATCTTAGACAATTTAATCTTGTGTACAATCTAAAAAGCTGGTTAATGACTTATAATTTTCTATGATTACCTGTACACCTGTCGCTGCTTCAAATTGCTTTCCTGGGATCTTGATCTTTCAAGATAATCAATTTTCTAGGTTAAACAGTTCGGAAATAAGGGCGGTTCCTTTATTTGCATATTCAGTTAATAATCAACAGCTCGAATCGGTTCTTCATTAATATTTGTTTATCAGGATGATGAATTATGAAGAATGGTTCAAAAGCACTGTTTGAACGTCATTATTTTAAGTGGATCAATATTTGTTCCGTAGTTTTTTCACAATGTAGACAAACAACTTACACAAAATACACAACCTGTATCAAACTTTATACCTTATGTCCCTCGTTTGTCCGAAAAGATAAAACGGATCTGCAACAGGTATAATGTTAGAACAAAATTCAAAATGAAGACATACAACCTACACATAATACACAACCTGTATCAAATATTATACCTTATGTACCTCGTTTGTCCGAAAAGATAAAACGGATCTGCAACAGGTATAATGTTAGAACAAAATTCAAAATGAAGACATACAACCTACACATAATACACAACCTGTATCAAATATTATACCTTATGTCCCTCATTTGTCCGAAAAGATAAAACGGATCGGCAACAGGTATAATGTTAGAACAACATTTAAAAAAAAACAAATACTTCAAGGTCAATACTGACACATACCAAACCAAATAATACTACGAAAAACACATACATTTGTATTTATCGAATTCCTTGTTCGTGCGATCAAAAATATATGGGTGAAACGTCTCGACCATTGGAAGTGCGAAAGAGTGAACACAAGATGTACATCAGGAACAGACAGATAGGTGGTTCTAAATTATCAGAACGTATTGTTACTGCCGATGGAGATCACGCAGTAATATGGAACGACACTAAAATCATGACGATAGAGAGCAATGACAAAATAGTTAAGGCTTTCGCAGCCGAGGTTTTCAGTATCACTACTTTTATTCGGGTTTGAAGGCCGTTGTTTTTTGGAATTTTTTCCTGACGTTTCGCTGGCTCGAGTGGCTAGCTTCTTCAGAGGCTCATTCAACTTGAAATTCACTCCGATGACTGAAGTGAAGTGTCATCGGAGTGAATTTCAAGATAAATGAGCCACTCGAGCCAGCGAAACGTCAGGAAGAAATTCCAAAAACAACGGCCTTCAAACCCCAATAAAAGTAGTGATACTGAAAGAGAGCAATGGCAGGAAACGAAAATTAAAGGAATCTGCTTTCATCATGCTGTCTGGTGAAGAATGAATATCTATGAGTTCGCTTGATATGGATCGCGGATGCCTGCCCCTCCTGGAGGGGAAATTGTTATGTCAAATTTGGAATATTTGACAAATTTCAATTACGAAGATTGCCTACAAGAGATATTTGCATTTGAGAACGGAAGCGGATTTAGTTTCCGTAACGTTAACGATAAGTAATCATACATATATTAGTTCTTATAATTTTTTGATTGGCAAAATTTGAGTTATACGAGGAGTTGCTGACTAATTTGACTTGTTCTATCCAGAAAGAACTGTTTTTCAATAGACGCAGCAACTTTTCGTGGTTGAAGATCTAACCTTCTAAACTATGTATAGATTCGAATATGAATTCTTATTTTTTCATATTGTGGTAGGTTACGAACCCAGAACAGAACAGGTAGGTAGGTAGGTTACGAACAGAAGAATTGTTCATTATTAACAAGTTGACTATGGCAGGAGTCGAGTGAATTCTTTTTGATTAAATCTCGTTCAAAGCATTCGACATTTTCTACCGAGAATTGTAGTTTATTAACAACCAATGAATCCATATCATTATTGGATTGATTTCTTTCTTCTACAGCTCCTTGCACTTATAGAAAGGTATCGAGTCTCTCTGAAATTTATATTCAGTAATTTGAGTTTGAGTTTCACTACAAAGAACTGCCATCAATTATCTCATTGATATATTAACTTAGACATAAATCCAGCGGATAAATGTATCGTTGATTTTCTTGCTTAAAAAAATTGTTATTACTGATGCCATAATTCTCTACAATATTCAAAAAAAAATCCCGTAAGGGTATTCTTCCCTCATTGAAAAACATCTGATCATAAATGCCATTTTCAGTTCCATTTTATGTCATACTGGGTGAGTATACAAAACAAAAAAAACTGGTCCATCAATCTAAAATTAGGATAATTTTCCGTAATTCTCCTTTCATTATCAACAAATATTTCCACAGTTTCGATTCAGACATACTTTTCGAAAGTGAATAATTATTTAAATTTGTATCTCTTCTCCGTCGCCTTTTTCATCAAGCTCTGAAATGAGGCTGGAGCATCACGTAATCCATAAGGTAATGCTCTGAATTGGTAAAGCTTAACACTAGCACAAGCAAACGTAAAAACGATGACCAAATTTGATAAGATTACCCATTCCTAACGAGCAAACTATGACCATGAGCTACTCATTATGCTTTGATAAAGACCCATATTTTTTTAAAAGTGACAAAGTGACATGTGTGACGTGTGAGTCTATGTTGATCTAGGGTGGCTCGATATTTTTCTTCAAATATTTTTGTATGTATATTAATAATCTTTCACGAACCAAAGTAAAGTCATTTCAAATTTAAGGCCTTCTATTTCCAAATTCCCTAACTCGAAAGAAACCCCCCGTCCATCTGTTTGTTTTAAAAAGCCTAATTTCATTACCAAGCTGTGCCGTAATTAGCCGTTATTTAGAGGTAATCAATCAAATCAACAATCAATCAAAATTTCGACGTGGCACCTGTGTTCTCGACGGAATCACTATCTAGGCAGGGTGACTGAGTGTAACGACGTGTTTTTTCGTGCTCGGCTAATCGTTATTGGTCATCGAACACTTTTAAAATCGATTAGGGGTTCTTTTACCTGCGTGGGACCGTCTACCTTCTGTCTTACACGCTCATCGACAACTCAATCTTCATTTGGTTCGCTTTTTATTAGACGTCGATCTGGTTTCGGTTGCGTTGGACGTTTTGGTGTACTTTTTGGGATACTCGATGAACTTGAAGATTGAAATTATGCTGATTGGACATTTTTATCGGCATTTTTTTCTCGCGAATTGTGTGGGTTGAGGTGAGGATTAATAACCTTGATAAAGAGAAAAATGAAGGCGATATACAAAGCGAAAGACACTACTAGATGAGATTATTGAAAATGAAATCGAATGATCTCGGTTTGTTTTTGATGAATATTAATGCTTGATATTGAAAAATATTCGGAGGTCAACTTCCATGATCTGCTTTCCATGCTTGGAATCGCACGTTGAAAAGTACGACCAAAGGCCAACTGCCCCCTACGAGCAATTTTCAGAAGGCATCCAGAGACTTGTACAAACTAGGATCGATAGTCTCTACAGAAATTGCTATTCCAACCCATTTTTATCCCAATGAAGTTTTTTTTCCCTTGTGGAAGCCGTCTGACCTGTCCTTCAATACCAAGTCTCCGGAAGCCTCTAGGGCTTATTGCGCTCTGCTTCTCTATGCTTTATGACACCCATTCTAACAACCTCGTCCCCTGCACAAGTTTGTGTAGGTTGATTGCTGGGTGTTTTGTCTTATCATTCTGGATCTTAAATTGGTTTTCCATTAATTTGTTGCCTTTTATGATCCAGACCCTCACATTAGCAAAGTATGTTTCGAGCTGTCTCTGTTCCTTTGTTACATTGTCTGCAGCTAAGATCGCCGTTGTACAGCCCTATGTTATTCTGGTTTCTTTTGAGTGGATAGTGTCCAGTCAACAACCCTGTTATAACACTCATCTGATTCCTGTCACACCGAAGGAGGTCTTCAGTCTTTTTCCTCGACGGTCCTTCAATGAAAGTTTTCCCGTGAACGCTACTGGGTAGATTTCCCCAGTATGTTTCGTTCTCACCCAAGTCCTTATGTGATTCCGTACCGTTGTTTTGGGTACCCCCACTGCTGGCTCAGGTCCAGTGTATGGTGTTGATGATCCTTGTCTTGCAAGCTCATCGGCTCTTCCATTGCCTGCGATACCTGAGTCACCTGGGACATCCCAATGAAAAACAGTTGAATACTGTTGCTTGAAACAGCATGACCAGAAAATTGCTTATACTTGAGAGCAAAAAATCAGGTACAATAATTTTTCAAACGATTTTGATCTCAAAACTCAATTAGTTATTGTTACAAAAGGAGAGATTGATTTTAATTTTTGCCAATTCTGTTTGAATCTTAACAATACTGATTCTATGAAAATCAATATGCCAACTGCAATTATTCTTCATACCGTTTGATAGTTGTTGTTTGTGGTGGAAAAGTTCTTCTTTGTTGCTCTCTGGGCGTTTCACTTCATCATGTTATGAAATGGGAAAATGATATGGAATCAATACAAGGGTAGACTTCAATGTCATTCCGTTGCTGAGCTAAAATGTAAGGAGATATCGAAATTCTTTATTTTCAGTCACAAAAGCAAAAACGCAGAATTTGGAGAGAATTGTATTTTTTTCGTATATACCGGTATTAAAGAAATATATTTTTGCTGTTCAAGACATATTGTACGAACCAAGGGGGATCAAACATTTTTTTCCTAATCCCGTACTTGAAAAAGTGGTATATTACTGAAATCCTCCAGTGAACGTCAATGAAACATTTATCAGTTTGAAGACACCATTTCAAAATTTTCACAAATAATGTTTTCATTGTGATTTACAGTTTCTCTTCGGATTCGATTACTGTATCTTCTTGCCAGTTATAGTTCATATACAGTAGAGTAATAATAGCTTTCATGCATTCTTGATCATCATAATAGGCAGCAGTGACAGACTTCCAGATCAATCTCTCAATTGAGAATATTCTTTCAGCACTAAATAGCAGGTGTAGATGTATAGAATCCACGCAAGAATTAAAAAAAACGGTTATTATTTTAAGATGTATTGGTCATGAGGAACAAAGAGGAATGTATATATTCATGAGAGAGACAGGAACACGTGCAGGTACATTTCTAACGACTTGAATCATTGTCCACAACATAAAATGGCAGAACTGCAATTTCTTGTCCATAGGCTTGTAACATTTCCTTCAAGGTACGTCAATGAAAAGAGAGTATTTAGGCACGTAGCTGAGATGAACGGTTCCAACCCAGACATAGTAGATGAGATAATAGGAAAATGTTAATTGTCGTTACATTTTATTCTCAATACATTAAGGCAAGTGGTATGTCACCATGTATCATTTAAAACGAGTGTGTAAATTGATAGAAAAACGGTGTCTTTCATGTATCGGCATTGAGGCATTTCTTTCTTCTTCTTTCAATAGGGGCTATCATCTCTGTTATTGTTATCCAACCAAGTCCTTATAATTACTTATCGAATTTATGCTCGCTGTCACTACACGGAAACATATCATTCACAGCACGGACATTTACGAGTGTCCAGTTCATAGCGAAGAAATATGAATCGTATTCATAAAACTAACTCTTCATGCATATCCAACGACGCAAGGTGTTCAATCTTTGTTCCGAAATCCAGATAAAGATCTCCTCTCGTCCCGTTCGCCCCCCGCTGCGTCCCGTGATATAAAACCGGCCGATAAGGGTTCTTTGTACACCTGACACCCCCAACAACAATATCGCCATAATTCATGAAGCGACTCCCGGTATTCGATGTACAAATATAAACATAGAAAATGGTAATATACCCGGAGTTACCTTCGTTCCGGGCGATCGTAGGACTCAGATTGTGTCAGGATAGCGGATATCTCTTACCGAAAACGAATGACTAATATTTGGACCATGAAATGCAGTTTCGAATAGGGGTTGAATATAATGTGGCCAGTATGTTCTTGGATGAGTGAAAATCCACGATGGATAAAGGTGAGAAATCACAAAAAAATTGGAGTGTTGTGAACCTCTCAGCACAAATCTGGAGTCAAAACGTGGCGCTCTTTCTTCGTTTTGAGGTTATGGTCCTTCAAAGGTCAGAAAAGGCATTTTCTACATTTTCTTTTGTACCGAAAGAATGATTGTGACCACAGAACACAAAATTCAGAAATGTTGAAGGCTCTGATGGCGTTGACATCTTATGATGGTGTCAATTGACTTTGACGTCTATCATGCCTCTTTTTGAAAATAGTCTACTATTGAAAATGGTCTTCAGCTATGAAGACCATGTTCTCTAAAAAATGCGTGGAAAAGTCGTCGTTCATTCCAAGAATGACATCTTATGATGGTGTCGATTGACTTCGACGTCTATCATGCCTTTTTTTAAAAATAGTCTACTATTGAAAATGGTCTTCAGCTATGAAGACCATGTTTTCTAAAAAATGTGTGGAAAAGTCATCGTTCATCCCAAGAATGAGCTAGTGACATCTTATGATGGTGTCAATTGACTTTGACGTCTATCATGCCTTTTTTTAAAATAGTCTACTATTGAAAATGGTCTTCAGCTATGAAGACCATGTTCTCTAAAAAATGCGTGGAAAAGTCGTCGTTCATTCCAAGAATGACATCTTATGATGGTGTCAATTGACTTTGGCGTCTATCATGCCTTTTTTTAAAAATAGTCTTCTATTGAAAATGGTCTTCAGCTATGAAGACCATGTTTTCTGAAAAATGTGTGGAAAAGTCATCGTTCATCCCAAGAATGACCTGGTGATTTTCTATACTTGGATCTAGTGCGTCAGACGAACAAACTATAGAATTCTCTTCGGAATCAAATTTTCAAGCCATGTTCTGTGTTTAAAGAACAGTCTTCTCCAGAGTTCACGCTGCCACTATTGAAAGAAGACATACATAATGATCCCATTTCTCTCAAAGTTCCAGGTAATTAATAGAAAATAATGCATTCTCCTTAACTGCTTCATATAATGTGAATCATCAGGATATGTGACGCCATATATTCCAAGAAAAAATGCTTTTTGCACAGGAGATGTGTTGTGATCTGGTGGCGAGATACATTTTTATTATTGGTAGATTTGTATCGAACGATACAATTAAGCAAAGTCCGTCATGAGCTTGCCGATAATAAAGTATTCTGCATTTGTAGTTTCTACAGCTTTTTCCAATCTAATTGGATAGTTGGGATCAACAATCGCTACAGAAATTAACCCACATTATCTTCGATTTTCACAAGTATGCTGTTACCTATCTGAATTTGTTTCTGTTATCTGTAATCGGGACTTACACGATTTTATCCACCACATTACCCTCACACCTCATTACATCATTCTCCACTTCTTCACCGATCTATAAACTTTGTTTTGCATGTCGTCAGAGGAAAGTTCTGAAACGTCCGACGAAATTGCAAAGAAAGCAACACAAAATTTGCTTCCAAGAGTCGTCAACGACAGAGAGTATGACAAATTACTGAACTGGATGGCAGAAAACTGTGCAGAACGTATCAATATGAAACGGTGTTGCTTGGATACTTTGGTGATCTCGCTAAAACAATATCCCCAAATTCTTCATGGTCCAAATATTCCATGGCAAAGATATTAATGGTGATCAAGGATATTAGCATTGCTTATTAACATAAGTTGAGCGAATTTCTGAAGCAATGATCAAAACGGTACTAGCCAGAAACGTCTAAAGTGCTGTTCAAAGAAGACGCTATGATATTTATTTTTCACTTGTCCATTACTGCTTTACAATACCTTGGTAAGGGTTACTATTAACAGACCCTTGATGCCCGGGGCGTTGGGAAAGGCATTATGAATCATAACGCCTGCTAAATATTTTTTTCTGTAGTCCAAAAATATCAATGTTTTCATGAGATGAACTCACCAGTTCCTCACCAGTATTCACTCTGTTTTCATCTTTCCATTTCGAAAAATGGTCATACTCTTTCTCGTATAAGTATATGGATTTCACTGGCAGTAAATTTCCTAACGATTTTTCAATTTGAGCGTCACATTCTGAGGGATCTCTATAATCATTATCAACACAAACGTTTTAAGTTTCCTCCACTGACTAAAATGCCGCGTCGTTTTATTGAATAAACAACCCTTAACCTCTTCAATGTTCCAGTTGTGCTCAGTTGCCGACCAGAACGCAGTGAATACTGAGAAGAAATTTATGATATATATATTATATACATAATTTTTTCGTGAAAAATAAAATCTTGTATGCACCACGAGTGTTACTAGATCCTATAGCTGATGAATAACTACAAATGTAGTATATTTGTATTGCACACAATAATACTGATTGAACAAATTTCTTTGAAAAATTCTACAAAATTGTGATTAATGGTATTATTTCGAGAAATAAAACCATGAGAAATGAAGAAAAGATCAAAAATTAAAAAAAAAGATTACTCCAACTAGTCCAACTAGCTAATATAAAATCAGCGCCTCAGACCGCTCGGCTACGGGGAGCTTAGAAAATTTGAAAAAATAAAGAAATGAATCATGCATTTGTCAAAAGAAAAATTGTATCATTCTAACTGTATTTTTGTCGGTGAAGGTGTCGAAGGTGATTCTCCCATATCGCTGGTTTTGTTATGATTATCGAAGTTTGGCTATATTCTTAAAAAATTCAATACCCATACCGATTTTGACTTGACAAAAGTCGAATGATTGAAAACTAATGGGTTTCTATTGGTTGAAAATCTGTATCGTAATGAAAGATCTGTATCGTAATGGATTTCATTATAAAACGGGTTGAGAGGCATATAAGTGTATTATAAGAGTACGGGTGTAGATAAATAACTATTATGTACGAGGTACAGAACGTCACGTTTTCTAAGTGTACTTCATACCCGCACGGGCATGAAGTAATCTGTTATGTTGTTGGTAACTAAGCGATAAAATAACGATTGGGAAATGGTTGAATAGTAAAATATAGAATCGATTCATTTAAGAAAGTTGAATGTAGCTCTGTTAGATTCCCATGATGGGAGTTCCAAAGATGCGACGGTATGAGAATATTCTGGATCATCGAACAATCTGTTATTGGATCATTTGCTATATTTCCAGCAAATTACGGAATAGTGAATACTATGCGAAATTTCTTCAAACTGAACGAAATTGATGAGGATAATCTGCACATGTTGATAGCTGTAGCAAGAATAGAAATCTGTCATGTTTCCACATCATTTTTCCATTTCGTTTTATATTCACTTCGATCTCAAGTTTTTATGCAACTTTGTCGCATAAACGATGAGTTTTGGAACCTTTGGTGTAAAAGTTGAAACTTTTCCTAGAGATCAATTACCCTAACACCAAACTGATATTTTTGCACTCGACGCGCGTTTCGCTAACAAGGTTAGCATCTTCAGGAGAAGAAAATTGATATCAATTTTCTTCTCCTGAAGATGCTAACCTTGTTAGCGAAACGCGCGTCGAGTGCAAAAATATCAGTTTGGTGTTAGGGTAATTGATCTCTAGGAAAAGTTTCAACTTTGTCGCAGTTTTGCTGTTGATATGTTTTATTGCGTCTATGTATCCACATTACATCGGTAAGTTTAGAAAACAGCATACTTGTTCTGAAAACTATAAAACAAAATTGAATAGATCAGAAATAATGTACAGATTCAGAGTAATTCAGTTTTTCTTCAAATAGGCTAGAGAATTTCGCAACAATATTGTCGCAACTCGGTACTCGCTTGGCTTATTACGAGAGGATTTTTTGCTGTTTCACCCAACTTTCATTCATCCAAATGATGAAAGAACTCATTTTAAAATTCAATTGAAAATTTATTTAAGAAAAAATGAGAAAATATGCTTGAAAATGAACTGACATTGAATAGCTTACAAGAAATACAAAAAACACCAAAAGAGATGTGCTGCATTCTCAAAAATGTTCTGGAACCGTTTCTGAAGAGTGATCAATGAATACTGACTGATTTACTGAATACTGAATACCGAATCTTGATCTCTCTCAATATTTATGAAGATTCATATGCTGAGGTTGCAAGCTTGCTCCGGTCACGGTACTAAGGTGAAATGCTTAGCACGCATCCGTGCAAGTTTGCGAATTTGGAGATTGTTTCATATTCCTATATCCTGCAATCGTATCAATTTGATGTCTATGAACTTGGGGTATTAAAATATGGAGTTGTAAATACTGAGTGTTTCTGTTTCAGAATATTGAAGTTGAGGTTGTAACATCTCTCAATTCATGTATTTGTTTGAATGGATTTGGATGAATCAATGACAACTTTTCATATTTGACAATACCACGCGAAGAAACATCAAGTTTGACCGCACTATAAATTCCCGCGAAAACCGTGGACACATTGACCGCACTATGCAATGCAGTCCAGCAATATCTTCAGCTCGATTGATCCCGAAGACACTATCCGCTCTATCTCGAGCCAATCTATAACATTTCAGAATACCTGGAAGAGCGATACGCTCATGAATATGCAAATAAAATCAATCAATCAGAGAAATAAACGCCAGCGTTGCATTCGCTACCTCGGCATAACTTATGAAATGAGTCCGAGCTATCGAAACGTACGGTGTGTAACTACCGGCAGAAATAATGAGGACAACTAAGTGTACCTATCAGGCAGTCGGGTGCAAAGAATTGATTTTTTTCGCCGCAGCAAAGTTTTCATGTCAATTACACAGCGAGATATGTATGCTTTCTGTCGTCATTTTCTGTTTACTACTGCCTGCCGTTTCCGTTACTACGAGCGGGATTGTCTTTCAGCGTGACTGATTATCAGAAATAATTGATAGGAATTGTTTGCTAGGGATGAAACAGAACAAAAGTGTGACAGATTGGATCTGAGAAGACACAAGTCGTGATTCCTCTTCGGTGTGTTGCCATAAACTGGTGTCAGCCAAAGAGACGTAAATAAAACAGAAAGAGAACTGAATTATTATAATACTCATGTTCATGGCAAATTGGTAAATTAGCATTTTCTGAAAGAAGGAAAACCGAACGGGGAAGATTTAATTCAAAGGAGGTTGTGTCAAAATCAACACTTAATACAGCCCCATTGCTCATAGAGATACAGTGTCACACATAAAGTTCGCGACATATGGAAGTTGTTTTTATTAATAGATATAATGAAAATTTGGCTTGGCAGTTAGTTTGTGCTCGAAAAATTAGTAAAAAACAGCCTCTTTCCTTTTGTCATGTGATACTCTAAACCTGTCAAATTTGACATTTTTTTCGAAAATCCTCAAAAAATCATTTTTTTTTGAAATTTCAAAAATGCCAAAGAGAAAAAGTGCTCAGTTTCCAATTTTATACCTTTGCTCGAAATTTGGACTCTTTACTTCACTTCGACTTTTTTTCCAATTTTTTTAATTTTTCCCCCCAACAAACAAAATAGTTAGTCAACCATAAAATAAATAAATATCATTTGAAGGGATGGATAACACGGGTGGACGGTGATTCCGTTTCCAAGTCATGCCTCTTCTTTCTTCTTTCTTACGGACGTCGTAGCTCCAGTATACCATAACCATACAGTAGGGACACTCGCCACAGAACACCAACTTCAGCAGTTTGGCATGTTGAGGTGTTATCAATCAAATTGATTGATGCGCTTCAATGTGTGTTGAAAAATTGTATTTTGAATTATTATGGCTAACTACCAAGGTGGAAAAGTGTGTGCTTGTCGCGGATGTTTGCCGAAGGCTAGAGACAAATTTTCATCTCTCTTGAGATGTCCGAACGTTATAGCCCTTCAATGTTCTGTAGAATAGTAGCTCTTTAAATTTTTCATATATTTTTCTTCACAAATTGCAGAACTTCAAATGGAAGCTGATTTGCGTCGAAATATTAGCTTTTTAAAAATGCACGTCAATATTAAATAACTCTTTCAGGTGTGAGGCATGGTTGAAGGAATGTAACCGACTGGATTTACTTGAAAAATCTCCCGAAGCTCTCTATAACAACCATTGCTTGTCTTAATTTCACTTTGAGAAAGAAATGTTCTGGAATTTTCTACACATTGAAATTTGCAAAAAGGAATTCGAAAAAAACAAAACTAATAAATCGAAGTACAAAAGATTACCATTTTGAGTCATCTATAGTCTTTATATCATTGTTGATGTCTAAATACATCTATTGTACATATTTGAAGCTGCTGCGAATAAAAATCCTTTCGAAAGCTTTTCATTTCCTGGTCATCTAATATACCTTTCCAAACAAACATGGACTGGAGGAAAAAAGCAACAGAAAAGTGGAATAGCTATTGTAGGTACAGCTTATCCAATGCATCTTGGCACAAACTCAGATACTTTTCCAGTAGCACACTGAGTGTATAGACCATGACGAAAGGAAAAACACCTACTAGGAATAGACTTCAACTCAGTGAACACATATAACAGGTGTTTTTTATCTTAGTATAATTCACAGAGATTGCTGGACATATATGTTTTTAGTTCTGTGCCAAGATGGATTATATAAGCTGTACTTCAGATAATTTCGGATTATTTACATTTATTTCAAACGTTATCGTAGGGAAAATATCAATTTCATGATTTGAAACAACATACTGATTTGATACTTAGTATCCAGTACATTCAAATTTACCGCCACGAAATGACATTACACACCCCGAGCACAGAATGAAGGTTACAGAAATTTGACCCTCGAGAACAAAGGCTTGACATTCAAGTGTCTCTACTGTATGGCTATGGTATACTGGCTCGTAGCTTGTATCACACATGTCCTTTATCACTTATACATAACACCAACACCAGAAGATGGAAATCTATTCAGAAATAGAAGTGGAATCTTTTGTCAGTATCGTGTATCATTCATGTTTCGAAGATTATTTCAATACGTGAACATTAATTTCCTTCGAAATCTCACTTTCAAAATTTAAGTCGAAGTGACAGACAGAAAACTCTGCACCTATTTTTTCCTTCAGAGTAGAAAACTTTTCATGCATTGTCAAGTGAATGGAAATATCGACGTTTTAGTGTAAACGGCACGGCGTAACGAAAACGAATCAAATCCTTTTTACACAAGCTTGTTAGTCAATTTATGACAGTGTCACATCTTATTTACTGGTGTTTCCACTCCATATAAAGAATTGTCAGCAAATCAGACGACCGATCTGGCCTACTTGATCAAGAATTGATGACGTAGACCGTAAGTATAACTCAAGAAATTATTATTATCGTCACTCTCGCAGTTGAGATGACAGTCATGTGCACGTGCTGTGTTGCCAAGTGGCTATGTCGTTGAGAATTCTGGTCTATGTGCTGAAAAAATTAGTTGATTGTTAATATTTTCATTTGAGCAATATGATATTGTAATCTCAATTCAAAAGCTCGGCTTAGGAGTAGTATCACAATACAGCCGAATATTATTCACGTTAATGCGTGTGAGCGAATAGGAGTGAGAATTGTGATCAAATTTCATGGATATGTGAAGTGAGAAAATGCCATTTTTTCTGGTGAGTGAAATCATTATTATTTTTATAATCTTCTGGGTTAAACTGAAAACATCTAAAACACATATCACTGCATTTATAGAATATTCAGAACGCGTGCACACTCTAGAATGTTGTTGCCAGCAAACTTCTCTTGTGTTTTTTTTATGATCACTACGAAATTTTTTAAAGGTTATTGAATATACTAGAACGTGAGATTATTCTTGGAGGTAGGTCATTGAAGATGACGTTTGTTCATCAGCCTCAGAATAATCTGGCGATCTATTATCTGTTCTAACCAAAAGTGATCTGTATTGGCAACAACGTGTTCCATGGATCGAGTGATCTCGAAATTTTTTAGAAATTTCAACCACAAGCGCACCCTGAAGGCGTAATTTTGAAGAACCACACCCTGTCTACAGGTTTGTCTGAAACAATATCGCAAGACTGAAGACACCAGTATATAGCCATCGTACTACTTACCAAAAATTCTGATCCATCACAAATTTATATGGCGTTGCCTTTCTAAACTCGTTTTCTGCAATCTGTGGTCAGAAGCCTGAAACCAGTCGGAGAAACTTCGACTCACCCTGTACGCTTCTAGTACAAATCTCTAGCGCTCTCGTCGGTTAATGACTCCGTACTTTATTAAGAACTGAGTGTGTGGTCCGTCCGCAGTTCCATCCCGCTCCGTTGGCAGCACTTGCAAGAATTCCTCCGGTCAGTCTGCGATCAGGCCACGCCCACCAAAGCGCTTGAGACGATTTTTTACCGAAATTTTGGCGGCTACCGAATGTCGTTCCAGGCCCGCTTTAATTTTCTTCTGGGGGTTTGGTTGCTAGTTTTTGTCGCGGTGCGAAGATTAATGGAGGTAGCAATTGTATTTGTTCATTCTTTTCAATCAACTCACTTCCATTACCGGTATCGAGATAGAAGCAATGACTTTTAGTGTGCCACAAGGTAGTATTTCAGGACCCCTGGTCTTCAATTCATATATAAAAATTCATAAATATGAAAAAATTGTTCAACATAGTTACTTACATTTGCAATCATTTCGAAAAAACGAAATATGTATTTATTAAACATGTTCCCTTAACGCCGCCATGTCCAGTACATACAAGTATTGAGTTAATTACAGAAGTTTCTATACGTGGTTGCAAATGAAGATAATATCGGTCTCAGTGGATATGAAACTTTGCAACCTCGAACTTAAAACGGAACCTTAATTATTCAAGAAATACTAATCGCATTTTAACAACCCCAAGTAGGGACTTACATCACAGTTGTCCAGCTGAATACTTGATTATCATTCGGGTTATGCCTATTACATATTGTACTGGTTTATTGGATCTGAATTCCTCTGTTAGTGGGTACCGGTGTTTGATATTGTTCTGTTGTGTGTGCGGTATACTTTATCAACTACTAGTTTTCAACACTTCACTAGTGCAGAACTCTTGCTTTTTTTGGAAGAGTATAAATACAATATTATCTTTCTTTTGTTTTTACCCCTATTTCCGTGTTAAGGACGTGGTTGCAAATCAACGAAAGAGTTTGACGGGAGGGCTTCTCGATTTTCAACTTTTATCTAAAACTTTTGTGAAAATTTCGACACTTGTTTCAATCAAAACGAACAATTTATTAAGCAAATATATTTCCGTTTGACGCAAGAGGTTGCAAATGGAAGTACTTCCCAACAAATAGATTTTGGTTATTTTTCCAAGTTTGCAGAACTTTTGGAATTTTTTTGAAAAAATCATGATTGATAACATTTTTTCTAAACAAACAGTTCCGTTCTTTTTGAATAGTTGCATTTTATCAGAATATGCAAACAGCTATTTCTCCACACTTCACAAATTTGCAGAACTTTTCATGTTTTCGGTGGAGAACAAATAACATAATATTTTTCATTTCGATTATACCCTAATTTCCGTATTGCAGACGCAATCCGCAATCATTTGCAACCTGTATTCAAAACTTTTGTAAAAATTTCGAAACTTGTTTTGATGACATTGAACAGCTTATTGCAAAAATATATTTTCCGTTTAACGCTTGAGGTTGCAAATTGAGTACTCCTCAAGAACATCATTTCGCTTATTCATGCAAGTTTGCAGAACTTTTGGAATTCTTTTGTGAAAATTGGGATTATTACCATTTTTTTCATAAAACGGAACGTTCCGTTTTGTTTAAATGTTTGCGAATTTACCAGAAGATGTAAACTACCATTTCGCAATACTTCGAAAGTTTGCAGAACTTTTGCAAATATCTCCTTACAAATAATGTGAATATTCACAAAATCTTGATTTTCAACATGTTCCGTTCAGAAAAAAGGGTTGCAAAATCAGACTCAATATCATTTGAACGCACTTTTCATTCTACTGAAGTTTCAAAACTTTCGTAATTATTGTTAAATTTTGGAAAAATCATGTCTATATCTACTGGTCTAAAACGACTCTAACAACAGCAACGTACTTAGAACGAGGAGAGTAGAGAGTAGTATCGAACCCCAAAGGCAGTCTATGGAACCGATCTCCGCCGGCGCATCCACCAAATCCTAGCACCGAACACCACACGAAAAAGCACCACCGCAACTAACTCGTGACAGTCGAAAGAAAGATAAATTGTGTACCGAGCGTTGTTCTATCAGATGGTATTTATTATAAGTACATTAAGGATTAATAGCCGGCCGCCTTGAAATTATAAAACCGCAAACATAAGTGTAACAATTTGAATTATGGTCTTACCATCTGGGATCATTATCGGCGAGAGATATTCGACCA
This sequence comes from Zygogramma bicolorata, assembly GCA_032362365.1. NCBI lineage: Eukaryota > Metazoa > Arthropoda > Insecta > Coleoptera > Chrysomelidae > Zygogramma > Zygogramma bicolorata. The sequence goes on from JAVJAQ010002896.1 coordinate 209,394, forward strand.
CAATAATCGATTGGTCCCGAGGCTACGGCCATCTAGATAGCGGCTCCTAAAAGCCTATAATTTCGCTGCTAATTTGTTTCGATATCTTTTCGGGATCTCGCTAGGATCGAGCGAGGACGCCGTGGCCAGCTAGATCTGTTCGAGCGGTACGGACGACTGGATCTTGTTCGATCGGAGAGATACTGAACGTTGCTGGGAGGTGTGACCTATCGGGAACAAATAGTGCCGCTTTTACGTGTGAAATATTGGTTTCCGATGGTTGCTGGTACATACTATCGGCGGCTGTTTCTAGAGACGGTGTAGGCAGGAGGGAAATACGGAAAGAAATATCAGATGCAGTCGGTCCAGCTATAAAATAGAGATTTTCGAGATACTTATTCAATTGAGGACCCCTTTCAGATCGAGCAGCACTGACATATTTTTTTTGGAAAATTCCACATCTCTACTTCTCAACCAATCGGATGCCCCATTTTCGACTAGTTATCATGGCAACTAAAACAATTTTTTCGAGGCGCCACGATAGTGGGAATTTTTGTAATGTAGATATACCTGTAAATAATGCAAAATACATTTCTAGCAACATTAGTAATCTAAAATTATGAAAGGGCGATAGACTGAACTAGTAACGATCTGAGTTTCAGCATTTGATGTAAATAAAGTTGCTGATTTTTTTTTTATTTAACTAAATATGGTTGATATACCTAGACAGTGTGGTCCACTAAGTCTGCAACAAATGGGAAACTTTTTTATTATCGATTTCTCAGAAAATTTTATTCTTGACAAAAATTGGTGCATGTTCCAAAAATATACCAAGTGTACCTGAAATGGCTTTATGACAATCACCATACAGGATAGGCCAAATTTCGTTCAAGAGTAAAGTACCATTATTTCAGAAAATATTGAAATATGTTGAGGAGAAAAGTTGCTTAGAATTGAAAGTTATGTTCAGATACGAAGTCATGGCCTGCTATTCGAATTTTTTTTTCTTTTGGAAAATTTTGAATTAACCCCCGTGTGATACATATTTTTACTATTTTGATTCAATATGTATTTGAAGTAGCCACAATCAAATCGGTTTGGAGTATTTCTTGTCGAATTAAAGTGAATTTGTATAATTTACATGGATTTGTATTTTTTCAGGTGACCGTCAACTTCTTGTTTGTTGCAACGATATTCAACAGAACTCTAAAATAACACAAATACTTTTTTTAACGGGGCAAATACTTTACTAACTACATAAAAATATTTGTGTTATTTGAGAGTTCTGTTGAATATCGTTGCAACAAACAAGAAGTTGACGGTCACCTAAAAAAATACAAATCCATGTAAATTATACAAATTCACTTCAATTCGATAAGAAATACTCCAAACCGATTTGATTGTAGCTACTTCAAATACATATTGAATCAAAATAGTAAAAATATGTATCATACGGGGGTAATTCAAAATTTTCCAAAAGAAAAAAAATTCGAATAGCAGGCCATGACTTCGTATCTGAACATAACTTTCAATTCTAAGCAACTCTTCTCCACAACATATTTCTATATTTTCTGAAATAAGGGTACTTTACTCTTGAACGAAATTTAGATTTTTTTGCCTATCCTGTATGGTGATTGTCATAAAGCCATTTCAGTTACACTCGGTATAGTTCTGGAACATGCACCAACTTTTGTCAAGAATAAAATTTTCTGAGAAATCGATAATAAAAAAGTTTCCCATTTGTTGCAGACTTAGTGGACCACACTGTATATAAATCTCTTCGAAATTGCGTCATGTTACTTGTGAAAATATATTCATTTCTACCACCTTCCGTTAACTAAAATTACCAAATGGCGATAGACTGGGCTGGTACCCATCTGGGTTTCAGCATTTCGTTCAACCAAAGTTGGTGTTTTTTCGTTGGTATTTTTTTTATCGAAATATGGCTTTCTTATTTGGATTCAACACGATTTCAAAAAAGGCTTAGGTATTTGTTCATGTAAAACATACAGGAAAGAGTTGTTTTGAATTATCCCCCAACACTCTTACCCTACATATTATCTAAAGCAGAAATATATATATATATATATATATATATATATATATATATATATATATATATATATATATGCTTGAGGTCGTATTTGAAAGAGTTAATAACTTCTATAAAGAAAGGATCATCCAATATTTAACAAACTCTCTGTTCATTCGTGTAAATCACTCATAGACGTTCAAGACATCCACAAAAATGAAAAAAGAGCTTGTTCGTAACAGCTTCTTCCCTTTTCTCTTCAAATCGAAATATATTGATAACAACATCGGGGTCTCCTTTCTAAACTGCCGTCTTATGGTTTGCCTCCTCAGTTGTGTGCTTTGTTGAAGAGTTTCTTGTCTGATAGGTCTCTGTATGTGGTTGTTGATGAAGTATCATCTGATATTCTCCCAATAAACGCAGGTGTTCCACAGGGTCGAGTTCTGGCGCCCACTTTGTTTCTGCTTCATATCAATGATTTGCTCGAGAAAACATCTTGTTCAGTACACAGTTTTGCGGACGATAGTACTCTTCATATTAGTTTCTCTTCTGGAGTCATCATACCAGCTCGAGAAACAAAAATTCAAAGAAACATTCACGCCAATAAAATTAAAGTTGGCTTGTTAAGAATTATAGAATGGGGTAACATGAACTTCGTGGAATTTAATGCTAAGAAAACCCAGACATGTCCCTTTTCAGGGAAACCCAATCTATCATCATTTAGTATTCAGATGTCAGGAGTAGCTATTCGTACATAGCCAAGTATCTCGATGCTAGGAATTACGATCAGTGAAAATCTTTCAGGGAAAAACCATGTGAGATCGATCGCTGAAGGTGCTTCCCAGAAACTTGTATTTCTATTTCGTGTGAAGAATAACTTCACTTCTCGTCAGCTTCTAATGATCTACAAGGCTCAGATACGACCTACCTTGGAATATAGTTAGCATGTGTGGAGTTCGGCACCAAAACATTCATTGAAACTCCGAATTCGGAGATCAGAGATCCACAAAGAGGCTCAAATGTCAAAAAAAGCCCCCCCCCCCAGAGCTTCTCGATTCTATTCAAAGGAAGGCAATCCGTCTTGTTGGTGATTCTTCGCTCACGGACTCGCTCACTTCATTGGGACATCGTAGAAGGGTCGGAGACTTGTCTCTCTTCTATATTTTCATGGTCTTCCGAATTGTTATCAATCGTTCCTCCCTTGGCAATATCTACACGGATGACCCGACGAGTACAGAATTCCCACCCCTTTGTTGTGAATTTGGAAACCTGTCGAACCTCTCTTGCTCAGGGATCTTTTTTCAATAGAACAGCTGAGCTTTGGAACTCCTTGCCGAAAGAGGTTTTTCCTGAGGCTTACAAACTTCAAAAATTCAAAGTCAATGTTAATTCGTATCTCTTGTCCCTTGATTCACGCGGTGTTCTTGAACATTACAGGGCTTCCCTTTCGTGTGAATCTACATATAAAAAATTGCTGATGAATTGAAAGTAAGTATAACAAAAAATGGAAGGAACGAAACGCAATTCAGCATAAATACATCCAGGAGAACAGTCAATAGACTATTTCTCTCGCCCTCGTAAATTCATTCACCCAAACGTTGAAATAAACTGCACAAAAAGAAAAACAGCCTGTTTGGCACAGACGAAGCGGCCGTGAATCAATTCGAGACGGCACCGTCACCTGGTGAAGTCGAGCGTCTCGATACGGTCGTGGATGCCTAATTGCGCGTCGCACGGCCTCCATAAAGACGCTGACGACGCTCGCTCTAGAATACGTCGTCTTCCGCGACGATTGCCAACACTTTGAAGTGGGATGTTCTCGAAGAGGACTGAGAGCACGAATTATGTTTAGCATGTGGGAAAAACTGGTAAATTTGATAATGAGTTGCAAGGATTATATCGGACAAGGTCGAAGAGCTATGAAAGCTCGCTTCAAAGAACATCGTGCATAAATCAGTTACGGATGGTCGGAAAAACGAACATGCCTTTCATGGAGATCGCTAGATTGTCAATTTATCAATAACTTTTATCAATAACATACCCGATGCATTCTGTGAATAGTGGGTAATTCATTTATAAAATGATACTAATATTATCGGAATACACAGGTTTCATTAGCCTGATGCTATTCTTTTTTCAACACTTGTATCCAAATAATACTCGATTTGGGGGTTGAAAAAGGGCACCTGGCGAATAAAAAAGTGTATATTCCGCTCATAATAATATGCAGAAGAGGAGAAATATACCTTTTCTTATGAACATTCAGAGCATTTTTGTGGATCTCTGATCTCCGAAAAGAATCAAGGAGTTTCAATGAATGTTTTGGTGCCGACCTCCACACATGATAACCATATTCCAAGACAGGTCGTATCTGAGCCTTGTAGATCATAAGAAGCTGACGAGAAGTAACCCAGATAGCACAATGATCTATTTGGGACCAACAGGGGACAACGTCAAATTGTGCGTAGGATACTGGTGGGCGTCCCAATCGTGTCACTAGGAAACGGAAATGTTACCAAATTCCTACTTCCTCGGACGTCCCCAAGATGTCCTGCACAAATCATCAGTATGAAACGGGGACTATATGGGATATTTTGGGGATCGAATTATGATGTTTTCAGGAGATCCTGTTTACGTCAGAAGGATATAAAGAGGACTTTGTCAGGTTAAGCTCCGGATAATTTTTTCTATAAATATGATGTCCTGTGGATATCCTGTACTATATTCATATTTTTTACCTCTTTTGGCCTCTATATAGGGAATATTGTGAAATGAAAGGAAACATTGGCAAATGAACAGAAGTTTATTCATTACTAATCTTCCACAAGTCAAACCAAGACCCGAAAACTCATTCTGGAATATTATATCGATATAACACATAATCCGTCAACACAAATAAAAATTCTGAGAAAATACAAAAAACTTGGGATACAATTATAAATGTATTATTATATCACAGTAAAAAAATGTAATGAATCCCAACCATCAACTGAAGTCTTTCTTTTTTATCTGTCCTTTCTTTGGCATGATGCATAGCCAGCTCTTAATTGTAGCCTCCAAAGAGGCTCCTGTTTGACTTTTTAGGAATGTTTTTTTTTCTCATGCCCTCTGAAATCAGAATTTTCAGAGTTAAGAATGGAAAGCAAGTCATTGGAATTTGATTACATTTTTCGTGAAACATTGATGGTAACTCCTGAGGAAAATGTGTGCTATCTGGGAAAGTATTTCTCCGCACGAAATAGAAAGCACCTTTAACGATGGGTTATCCGTGAGAGATGATTACTGATCGTAGCTCCTACTATCGAGATACTTGACTTTGTTGGAATAGTATGAAATCTGAATATTATATGGGGATAGATCGACTTTCTTCGAGAAGAGGCATGCCTGGGTTTTTCCAGTATTAAATTCCAACAAGCTGATGTTACCACATTCCACATTCTATCAATTTCGCCAAATCATCGTCACTTTTTTGTTTCCCGTGCTGATATGGGGATTCAGGGAGAGATAAATAGTATGAAGAGTACTGTCGTCCGTAAAACTATGCATCGAACCATATGTTTTCTCGAGCAAATCATTGATATGAAGCAGAAACAAAGTGGGCGACAGGACTGAACCCTGTGGAACATCTGCATTCATTGAGAGAATATCTGACGAAACTCCATCAACAATCACATACACAGACCTATCAGACAAGAAACTCTTCAACAAAAGTAAACCACGAGAGAGCAGTTTAGAAAGGAGATCCCGATGCCAAACTTGATCAAACTCTTTTGAAATGTCTGGTGCGAAAGGTAACGTTTCTCTGAATTCTCAGATGGACCGCTGCCAAATATGTGAAACATACGCCAACAAGTCACCGGTTAATCTTTGATGGCGAAATCCGTATTGTCAATCATTCATTATTGCGGATTTCCCAGATATTTGACTTTCAAATGGATGGATTTTTCCATAACTCTGCAAATGATAGGAAGCAATGCAATTGGTACATAATACAAGGTGATTTTTTTTCCTTCTATAGGAACTAGCTGAACTTTGATCATTGTTCTGAGTATCAAAATACGTACAACAAAATATTTTTTCCGGATACCAGACTTTCACCCGTCTATATATTCTATTCGATTCAAGCCTTCAAGTTTCCCACCGTTTTCTCACATTAAGGGCAATAGAAGGTATGGCTAATAGATTCAGAACATGTAAGAACGATATTCAAAAGCGATAAAACGATTAGATCCCAATTGAGTCGTAACAGGCCTTTTGAGGCGAAACGAAACGAGATTTAAAAAATTGTGAATGAAAGTGGCCGTTACTTTATGAAAATCCATAATAAACAAATAATATACAGTTGCCTATGAGATTTTCACATATTAGGGTTTACTAAACCGCGACACGTGTTTCGCTATACAATAGCCTCAAGCAGGAACTTCAAACTAGTCTTAAGACTGTTACATTTAGAATTTATACAACATTATATCAGACGGTCAATAAGGATATAGTGCGACAACTATTTAATAGGATTAATGGTCCGACGTCACATACTTACTAGTACAATTTCCTGGAGAAAGAACATATTGAACAGAGTTGAATTATTCAACTCCGTCTGATCTTCATTCATTAGGAACTGTGAATGTTCGCACGTAATAATTTCCAAACTCTCCAAGAGATTGAATTTCAAACCCTTCCATTGGAAATAAGGATTCCAAATTCGTGTTTGAACCCATGTCCCTCTGTAATGAGGTGAGATGCATACGTAGAATTTGTCTTACCATTTTGTAAACTATCTCTGTGTTCTTTTACGCGTGTATCAAGTCATGTCCTATGTTTTAATTCGGTCCAACGGGAAGAACATTCGATACACGCGTAAAAGAACACAGAAGTAGTTTCCAAAATGGTAAGACAAATTCAACGTATGCATCTCACCTCATTACAGAGGGGCATGAGTTTAACCACGATTTTAAAATCCTTCATTTCCAGGAGAATGTTTGGAACTCAATCTCCTGGAGAGTTTGGCAATTAATAAGTGTAAACATTCACAGTTCCTAATAAATGATCAGACGCAGTTGAATAATTCGCCTCTGTTGCATATGTCCTTTCCAGGAAATTGTACTAATAAGGATGTGACGTCGGACCATCAATTAATCTACTAATTAGTTGTCGGGCTATAATCTTATTGATCGTCTGATATGATGTTCTATAAAGTCGAGATATAACAGTCCCGAGATTGATTTGAAGTTCCTGCTTGAGGAAACTATTGTATAGCGAAACACGTGTCGCTTTTTAGAAAACCCTAATATGTGAAAATCTCACAGGCAACTGTATATTATTTGTTTAAGAAATTGTGTTTACAAAATCCCATGTCTATATGACAGTGTATTTATTGGTCAAACAACAAGGTCATTCAGAATTAGAACAGCTGAATATAAATACAACTTGGGAAGATGGGACGGGATATAGATACACACATGGCTGGATGGAATAACTATAAATTTCCTATGATAGACCAAAAAGACTTAAAGAGGCTACTTGCATTTTTTTGAACGAATATGGAAAGATTGCTACTTCTTCAATGAATGGTTGGACTGGGAAGATTGAATTCTGAGTAAGTTGTTTCAAGATCAACACGTGGTACGGCTATTGATGAATTAGTCATGTCACTGTCACATTTTACACTACCTACCAAAAATCCAAACTCGATACAAATTTTCAAGAAGGCTTGAGAAAAAGGAAGAGTAGTTTCCGAAAAGTCGCTGAGAGAAAGTGCAAGAATTCTTTGATTTACTTCTTCAAATAAGTCTCCAAAAAAACATTATACATAACTGACGTAATAGTCAGCCAATTTCGTTTTTTTTTGGAATCCTGCAGTTACGCATCCTGGAAAATATACCAATTTGCCAAGAAAACATATATTATAAGAATTCGAAGCTGTGTCTTTTCCATAGGAGAGAAAACCCAAAAATTATATTTCAGAACAATAATCATCACAAAATTCTCCGCATCAACTCCTCGACTTCTGTCTCTCACTCCAATCTCACTTCATTAAAGTCATCCGGGGTGATGCGAACTCCAGACTTCCATTCCGCAGGAGTTGAATAATTCACCATCCAAACGAAGTTACGGCAACGAGGGTTGTCACATTTTCCAACAACTTCCATGTCGTGAAGCGATTCGCCTTCATTATTCAGCTCTGCCTCCCTCTAATGAAGGATCGATACATTTTTCATTGGGGTTCGGGGGAAACAGACAAGGCGGGGTTTCGTGGAAAGTAAGGACATGTTTACACCCTACACATACACGGTTTCCGGAAAGAGATATTTCTCTTTTCATTGCTGCATGATAAGTAATTTCATCTCAACTTTTGACGATTCGTTGAAAATCAGTATCTACTACCTAAACAGTGGGTTGATGAGCAAAGACCTGTCAGAAACAAATACTCCTCTGGCAAATTTCAAGGATGGCATTGAATTATGCATTCAGTCACCCCAGCGTGGAGATCCGGAATGTGTGGAGGTCGCTTATCTAAGGCATGGACCGACTTAGGCTCGATGAGGGAGAATCTCGCGCCAATACATCCATTCTCCGCTGAAAATCGATCAGCACACTTCTAGTAGTAGCACCCGCTCGCCTCCTTGTTAGTACCACCCCTTCCCCCACCATAGGGAAATCGGGGCTTTATAACCGACCACACCTCGAAATATTGTCAGTCATCACCCGAAGACGATTGCGGATACCAACAATCGAAACGTCGTGAGTACACTCAACTTGAATATTGATTTCAACATTTTTTCATAATATTTTATTTGATTTCTTTATTTATATTTTTTGGGTAGTATTCCACATTCGATACCTCAATTTTCTTGTCACAATATTATTCCTTTTATTCCATTATTTAAAATTTTTTTTGACTCATATTTCATATTCGATATCTCGATTTTTTGTAACAACAGTATTCTTCTTTGATCAATCAATCCCTAATTCCATTATTGACCAGAAATTTGATTTTGATTCTCTCACTTGATTTGTATTTCGAACCTTTCGTCCTTAGCAACAGGTTTCAATATAGTTAGTAATATAGACAATGGAAGTCCAAACCATTACCATTCAGCAGGGAACATTGTCAACCACTTTCAAACAAACATTGAATTATATTTGACAGGAGCCAGTGCAGAAGAAACTCCCCCACACTTTGAAATTTCTTGTAGAGATCAATTACCCTAACACCAAAATGATATTAAAAAACCAGTTGTTTGGATTGTAACAATGAATACATTGGCCAAAGCCGACGAGCTGAAAAATCATTCGGATTAAATAGATAGATAGATAGATAGATAGATAGATAGATAGATAGATGTTTATTTAACCACGTTATGTTATAAAACATTTGTAGCAAGTCAGGTAGCAAGTACATACAGAAAATATAGATAATATTGCACAAAATTCACAAACAAAAAAAATAACAATACAAAATATAAATATAAAATATGTGTGTACACGTATAGCCTTCACCATATTATACAGTAAGATGCCTAGGAAACCCTGGTGTTTCAACTTATACCTGAATAATTTGGGATGAACTTGGCGAAAACCGATTGCTTGATTTCTGAGATCGCAGAAGCTTCAGATCGCTATTGTAGATGGCGATCAGTCATATACCATATGAAGCTTAATTTTTAGTAGAGAGGAATGTGCATCCGAATATTCTACCACTGTTTATATTATTCGCCGACTGAGATTTTGACAGCCCTGACAGCCAATCAAATGCGTTTCAGAAAACGTGCATGTAACGTGGAAACCTACCGTTAACAACCTGTCAATACTGTCACTGTCACCTGCTACCTCTACAAGTTTTAAGTTTTAAGTGTGTTCATATCAGTTTGTAAGACTTTGATTCCGAAAAAAATTACTTTGCCCATTCACCTGAGAATGTACAACAAAGTACATGCTAGTGTATTGAAAGTGATAGACTGTCTTGGAATTGGGGATACACACATCAGTTATGCAACGGTTCAAAATAAGTATCACATCGATATTTCCTTTATTTGAACAAAACTTTTTTTTTTCGATATCTCATTGATGAGAGCTACAGATGTTTCTTCCTCGATATGAGACTTTCGCTTTGGCTGAATGCTCCTTGGAGGAAGCAAAGGCCAATAACTTAGAGAGAGAGAGAGAGAGACTTTCGCTCGAGCTGAAACGAATAAAATTAGCTACAACGCTACATTCATATTATTATTTTGGGGCATTTTGTTTTGTACTTACCTCAGGTACTGAACAAAAAAGAATATTTGGATCCCCAGATTTAGACTGACCACACAAAATACGAAGTCTTCTACACATAGTGAAAAAGTACTTGTAATAACTTAAAAACTCATTCTACTTATATAGACTTTCAAATACTGTTGAATGCGAATAATATCAGAGTTTTCATTGACAACAATAAACCTCAAAGTTACGTCAATCTGACAAAACCGACATTTGACAGATTTTCGAAAATGCTCATATAACGCCCCCTATACAAAAATTAGAAAGCTTTTGTAATCGTCGATTGTTTTTCGCCAATAAATTCTAAACAATGTCGAATCACTAGATACACCAGGGTTTCCTAGGCATATTATTATACAGTAATCCTTTTACTGATATCAAATGATATGAAATGGCAATAAAAGCTTTTCAATAAAATATATCGGTAAAAAATGGAAACAGATTCTAGTAATGATAACAGAGTCCATTTCGGACCAAAAAACTTTCAAATGAGTCTGTACTACATCATAGTCACAATTGTAATAAGGACATAATCACGAAAATAGATTTACGATAACGAAGGAATCGAATAGATCAGATCAATTAAGCCATAATGAGTATGATTGGAATTTGCTAAAGGTTAAAATAGAATTTCACATATTTACACATACATCTACATATTAACATTTCCCATCTTTGCTTCTTGGACACTATAAAACACCTCATCGATGAGTAAGAATTTGACAGATCTTCTGAAATGAGATGGCTAAACGATGTGTTTGTAGGTGGATGGCAGATGATTGTACAGTTTGATTGCACTGTAAATCAGAGAGTTTCTTTTTAAGTTTCTAATACGAAAAAAGTAATCTCAAGTTGTTATTTTGGCGAGTGATGCCAACAGTTGCATCGTATGATGATTTGTTTTTGTGTACTAGACATACTCTTTCCAGAATCAATAACGACGGGAGAGTCAGGATTTTTAGTAAAACGAACAGCGGTTAACTCTGACACTCTGGGTCAAACTTTGCAAAGGTATCGAACTGCCCACTTTTGAAGAGCAAATATACTATTGAAGTTTCGTTGACTGCATATGCTCATATGCTCCAAAAGGAAATTCTATACCTAATATGTGATCCAAAGTGTGGGGTACTACCTTGACAGCGTCTGTGCCCAGTTCTCTAGACATCCAGATGCTAGTTTTTTATTCAAGGACTTCACATGGTTCTCAAAATTTTTATTGTTATCCAGATGGATTCCAAGGAATTTACTCGTGTATGCTTTCTCAATGACAACTTCATTGCCTAAGGAAATATCTGGTAAATTACTTTTGAATGATAAGAATATGGTTTTATTTATATCCAACGAGAACAAATTGGAATTAAACCACCTGCTCACAGTAGAGATATTATTAATAATCCTCGAGTGTAGGTTGTTTATATCGGTTGCATGCTGCAAGATGGTCGAGTCGTCAGCAAAAATAGTAAAACCACCTTTAATCTCAGGACTAGCCAAATCGTTGAAATATAATGAGAATGGGAAAGGGCCCAGAACAGAACCCTGGGGCATACTTCAACCAATTTAGTTTCTGAGGAAGCTTGCGCAAGGGTATTCCATAAGTATTTATGATTTGGAATGAAATTGTATACGAATCTTAGCAAACTCTCGAGAAATTGCTTATCTCGGCTTTCGACCTCGATAGGCAATTTTTCTCTCGGAAGAAATGACTAACTTTCCGCCTCGGTGTGTAATATACTATTTCGCACACTTGATAACCTCACTGCAACTGGGTACCATACGAAATTAATCACCTCTGCGTCCAACTCTCTGATTTCGGCTCCCGACTCGAAACTTTAATTGATAGAGCCGTTCCATGAACATCCCAGCTGGAGCTTCCTTCTGTATTTAAATTTAATCAATTTTAACTGCTACCAGACCATTTTTCGAAGACGATCTGGTTCGGAAACCAGTTCGATGGACAACGACTGATGTTATTTTTTTGAACGCTCAAACGAGAGCAATTAAATATATGAACGATCATTCGTCTTTTTCCACTCTGCATGGCAATGCGATAAATGGGTACAAGGACTTTCATCAGGACTGCGAATGTATCATCGAAAAGTCAATTTATTCCAAGCAGAGGAGTTGAAGGTGATTTTTTTAAAAAACGTTTGGTCAAATTCGTGGGAAACTTTCATAATTTATCCTTATCTATAGTGAGAACTTGGAGGTTCAATTTTTCTGAGCGAAACGGTCGTCTAGGTTCAAGATGGAGAATGATATCCTGGTTAGTGAAATTTCGATACAAACACTGTTCCTGCACTCTGTTCCACTTTCCGATTTTCAGAAATATTGTGTCATCATCCTGTGCTTCAGTTCTATGTGATATAAGACTCATTGTGTCATATAGAAAGAGAAGTAGTTATTTTGAATAGTCTGGAATACATTTTTTGGGTTTTATGTCACCTGGAAATGGATCAAAGAAGCGAAGTTCTTGTATTATCTGTTTAAGAACAAATTGGCATACTTACCCTATTACGTAACTACAATATTTGTATGAATTTGGAGATTCAGTTAGGAGACTTTTCAAAAGATGTGTATATCATCACTTGGTGATGTTTCAGAAGCTAGTCTGCCTCTTTTTTCTAGCCCGTTTGGAATTTTTTTTATGAATTGTGATTTTTGGTACGTAGTGTCAAAATGTAACACTGGCTTGACTTATTCATTATCAAGTATTGATTTCGACCCAATCAACTCCCAATTGGAAATTCACAGTTCAACTTCCCCTTCCAGGAGAGACATCCTACTTTGATATATACTCAGTGAACAAGTAGAAATCTATTTACTTTCGTTTAACAAAATTCAGGTAGCCTCTTTGGGTTTCCTTTTTGCTGTTGTATAGCGAAACAAGTTTAAAGTTCCTGCTTGAGGAAATTAACCTAATATTTGAGTATCTTACAGGCGACTGTATATTATTTGTTGAAAGCTCTTTTGTTTTCATTCCCAGGTGAGAAAAAACTTGAAAAATAGATTACAGGGCATTATTACCCCCTCAAAAAGAACCCAAACAATATTTCATCTGAATAGCCTATCTTTTCCTCTTTTATGGGTGACGACTCACCGTCTATGAGACAGCAAATATCCGTTCAGTTTTTGATATAACTTGTTTCATGGAAGTTTTTTTCCTGGAATTGAATTGGAAAATTGAAAGACGGTAAATATCAAGTCAAAACTTGATTCTGTCTACAAAACTAATGATTTTTTGTGAATGTCTAAGCTGAAATTATGTAATAATATATAATAATTAATTCAAGAGTCTTGTTGAACTATTTGGTAACATTTCTCACTTTCGCCCTTTCTTCACATTCTGTTAGTTGAACGTATGAGCAAAGGTGCTCAGATGTATTTTCCACATGCACCTAACACTGCATCAATCATTGCATCCAGAAAATTTGAGGAGTTCAAAATATTACAGAAAAACCTTTTGCTACAGCTATAGTCTCCACCTCATCACTTGCTCGAAATTATTATAAGATTGAAACATTTTTAGTGACTTCCTTTGTAGACACCGAGTAGTGAGAAAATAGCATCTTTTTTTTTCGTTCAGTTTCCTCCTTGCATAGACAAAGTTTTTCATCGCATTTCACAGCTTCCATGAGCCAAGATTTCTTTAGATCCCTCGGATGGAATATACGATGTTGAAGAGCGTTATCAGGTCTTTTTTTTTCGTATAATTCAGTGAACCTCAACTTTCTTCAATCAGTATTATGTATTTTTTTTTCAGCAAACGTACAACGAAAGTTCACAAATTTGTGAAAGACGTTGAACTGACAAAAGGTATGACGAACGAACTTGATACTCGGAAAATTTTGCGGAATAGACAATTCTAACATAATATTTTCTTTCGATATTACGTGACACTATAGCAAATTTCATTCTGTACAACTCACGCTACTCGTAAAATGTAACTTTGACTGTCTGGTTGAATTTGTTCATTTATTTACGACAAGGTTTTTATATAAACAGCTAGGATATTAGTGTTATTCGATTTCGATCTCCATTCATTTGGTTACTTGGAATACTGCTGTTATTACCGGTAGCACTGTAGGTTTTTCCGGGTTTCCCTATAGTTGAAATAGCAAATGTACTACCGCAAAAATCAATGAGACGTCACAGAACGCTTCGGCACCCAGGATAATTGGCCGACCCTTGCCCGCACAAGACTCTGCCTTCTGAGTGTGGAACAAAGGAATGATATGGAAATTCCCAAATGAATCTGTGACATTTGCTTTGAATTTTCTAAACTGATTAGTTGCTATAGTAGTTTTCACAATAAATGGTATTGACTGAGGGATTATAATGAAACCAATTAGACCCTTAAGTTGTAAAATCCGAGATGCACATCATAAATGTAAAAGGACCAGATTCAGGTAATTTTGTTTCTCAGAGAGTGATTGTAGAGGATTACAGCTTACACTTCTTGTTCATTTCAGTCTTTGTATTTCATTGAAAGTGTTCACTTGTATTACGGCGTGCAATAATTTTATAACATTTATTTGTTATTACAGACATTGATAGCAAAGATTTTATACCCCAACGTACAGAATAGGCAGTATGTGGCGTCCGTGGATAAAAAGTAATAGTGCTTCTTCCAGTGGTTCGTTAAAGAAGAATCACTTATCTTGTGACGCGAAAATCATTATAAAAAATGTGTATAGTTCCTTACTTCAGCAAGGATATAACGCGGGTGCTGCAGCAAAAGTAACCAGTAATTTGACGAAGGTGCCTCTCACTTCAGTTAGACGAATTGTTGAAAATTCCATGGAATCAAGAAAAAAGCGTAAAGATTCTGGTGTCACAAAAAGGCTAGACGACTGGGAAAAAGATTTGATAAGGCGAAAAATCTACACTATGTACAATGAGCAGCGTGTCCCTACAATCAAAAGTCTGAAACAGCGGCTCATCAATGACGAAACTCACATCAACTGTGGCCTCACTACTCTTTGGCGAGCTCTGTCTGCAATGGACTTCAAATATCGCAAAATTGACAAGAGACAAGTAATAATGGAATCCACACGTTTAATAAACTGGCGATCTGAATATATAACGTCAATAAGAAAATACCGGTCTGAAAATCGGCCAATACTCTACCTCGACGAGACGTGGTTTGACACGCATGACACCCCTTCCAAAGGATGGTCTGATTCCTCTGATAAGTGTGAAACAAAAGCACCATCAAATAAAGGGAAGAGAATCACAATATCACACGCAGGATCAGAAAATGGTTGGATCTCAAAAGCTATGTGGCTTTCTGCCAAAAATATTAAGGACTCTTGTGTTGATTATCACGAAGATACGTCAGCATAGCTTTTTGAAGATTGGTTTAAAAATTGTCTGTCACCCAACATTCCGCCAAACAGCGTTTTAGTAATGGACAACGCAAGCTATCATAGTCGACAATTGCAAAAAATTCCTGGCTCAAAGAATACGAAATTGGAGATTCAAAACTTCATGGCTGCAAATGATATATATTTTGAGGAAAATTATAAAAAAAAACAACTTTTACAAGTGCTGCAGTCATTTTCTTAAAAAAAAAAATTTATGTTTGTGATACAATTGCAGAAGAATTGGGACATACAGTGTTACGACTACCTCCCTACTACTGCGTGTTCAATCCCATAGAACTTATGTGGCACCAACTTAAATCGAGCGTGCGCGGAAAAAATACTTCTCCGACTTTAAGTGGTAGTGTGGTAGAATTAATTAGAAACTGTATGAAAAACATTCCTACCGAGAGTTGGAAAAGTTCTGTTAGTCATGTTGAAAACTCGTACCTTTCTGTAAAATCAATTGCACCAACTATAATTAATTCAGATGAGAATAGCGATAGCGACACTGAACTAAATATAGAATAGAATTGTAACATTTAAATAAATTACTTGTATATCTCCTACATTATGCAAAATTTAAATTTCTTAAGTTCGACCCTGTAGCACATTTGCATCTTTAACCAGATGATTTTCTACACAATGGGATTGAATCTGGTACTTTATTGCAGTTAATGAGCCAATACCATTTACTGTGAATACTACTATACCTTACATGTACCAAAATATTATCGAAACGAATCACTTCCCGTTCAGAAATTGGTGAGAAAACACCAAGAAACCATCAAATCTTCAGAAAATTTCAATTTATTTTTGCCCGACAAATTACCGAGCTAGCCACCTCCTCCCATCCATCTCTGAAGAAGCGGATATCGAACAAAACAAAAGCGTCATAAATCAAGTGTCCCTCCACCGCCATCTCATTAGTACTCTTACGAGAGCAGTAGCCTCTAGCCTCGGATAAATTCAATTTTAAACCGACTGATTGCGTTGAAAGTATTAATTTATTGTGTATGCCTGCCATGAATGATGTTGGGCGATTAATAAAAATTTCAATCTTCCTTCTCGTTGTTACTCGGAAACGGTGGAAAAAGAAATTAAACGCAGATTAGCGTCTGGGAGTCATCTGGGTGGTGTTTGGTCTGATGTGATTTGAAAAGGCAGATATCAATGCAGAAACATTGTTTGATGAGCATCTTTCCGAATTTATATTCCATAGTATAATACATAGAAATGTATGATAAACGCTTATGGATACTGTGACATGAGGAAAAAATCAGGTGTTACTTGTTCAGTTCAAAATAGAAAATCAAAACGATTATTTTCTTGAAGAAAGTCAACTAATATTGCAGACACAAAAATATTTCATCCTTCTCAATCTCTGAAGGCATTCCGAAGGATAAAAAGCGGGTTGACACTAGAGAAAGAGGTTTTTCGGTAATATTTTGGAATTTGAATATTTTATATTGCAATGAGTGATTAATGCTTCTGAGAAGGAAAACATACAATTCCTTCACATCAAGATGAAGAGTATATAATAGATTATAAAGCTATAATATGCAAAATCTTAATTGAAGACAACACGTCTGTTCATAATCATCATAGCAATTAGGATATTGAATTTTTAGAATTTTCAAGGTTGAAAGATTTGTATCGTACAATCATTTTGCTACTTAATAAACGATGATATCGAAATCTTTGGTATAAAAGTTGAGATCTTTCTGTAGAGATCAATTACCCTAACACCAAACTACAATGTTAGTATCATCACTACTTTTGTTCGGGTTTGAAGGCCGTTTCTTTTTGGAATTTCTTCCTGACGTTTCGCTGGCGCGAGTGGCTAACGTCAGCGAAACGTCAGGAAGAAATTCCAAAAAACGACGGCCTTCAAACCCGAACCAAAGGAGTGATACTGAAAAGCTCGCCGCGAAAGCCTTAACCATTTTGTCAAGGTTAGCATCGTCAGGGGAAGAAAACTGATATACTGAGATGTATACGTTGAATTTGTCTTACCATTTTGAAAACTTCCTTTTGTGTTCTTCCACGCATGTATCAAATGTTCTTCCTGTTTGACCGACATAAAACATAGGACATGAATCACACAATAATCTTTGAACTCCTGATCTATCCGATACTGAACTTCTATCTTTGTTGTTTTTGATATAAGAGTTCACATTATTCTTTGTTTTATATGCAACTTTCAAATCTTTCTGTCTCAACTGTATATTATTTGTCTCTGGAAGGTTCAAATTCGTTCCCCGTTCAATTTTTTAATCAGATGATGTTCAATTATCGAAATTGGGTTCAATTCAAATTCGTCGTCGTTCCAGTGATTCCCCGGCGACTTCACCCTTTAACTCATCCGGGACGTTTCCATTTATTAAAGTCGCTAGCGCCCGTTTCGCTCCCCTCCTAATTTCAACGGGGACTGCTCGTTGCTTGTCAACTTTCTGTTGCGCGTTTTGACGCGACGTCACCTCCGCACACTGCGATCTATTTATTTTTCTTCCTGGCGGCGTTTGTGACGAAATGAGAACGTGTGGGAATCGAATTAAAATCCTCTTTGGTTGATTCGATACGTTTTAAAAAGCCGAAAGATTCTGCGAAATAAGAGAAGCAATTTAGGTTTTTTGTAGAGATCAATTACCCTAACTCCAAATTGATATAATTTGCCCTCGACGCGTGTTTCGCTTATAAGGATAGCATCTTCAGGCGAATAGAATCAGAAGTGATTCTAAAAACTAGGGTGAGTTGTTAATAAACAACACAATCTAAGGTGGTGCTGTTAGAACTACCTTCAATTCCAATTGATTTCCCAACAATAAACTTATTAATGGGATGAAAAATATACAAAGTTTGTCACTACTCTCGTTATTTTTTCCATTTTGCTATTTCCAGACTTTCGAAGGTATCGAGCAGCTTTTTATCATGAACATTCTCAATCATTCTCAAATCGCTTTCTATGATTTTCTGACCATTGTCCAGGGTATGCTGGATTTTTCTACCCTTCCATATCTTGAAGCGTTTTTTTGAGGACCTAGTGTATTAGTAAATATTGTTTGGATGTTTTTTGAGGTTAGTGATTAATCAGCTCTGTTCTGGTGAATATTAAAGAACTTTCGATATTGGATATTTGTTATCGAAAATGATCGACAACTGTTGAAGAAGAATATTATGCTGAAATACTTGGATATTAATTGATACTTGAGTATCAATTTTCTTTTCCTGGAGATGGTAACCCTGTTAGCAAAACGCGCGTCGATTGCAAAAATATCAGTTTGGTGTTAGGTAATGGATCTTTAAGAAAAGTTTCAACTTCAACTGGTTATGTTTCAAGACAACTTAATGGAATTCCTAAGGAGTCAAAATTCCGACATTATTCATTGTTTAAGTCTGCCCTTCTCGGTTATAATTGCACTAGTGCATAAAAACTACCGAAAATTTTGCAAGAAAGCGTGATATCTAGAAATTGCAAGTTTATTTTCATATTTTGGCGAAAATGCCCGAGCCCGAAGGACGATGGCTCTGTTACAAAATATGAAAATAACCGAATGCAATTTGTATAAGATATCACGCTTGAATGCAAAATTATCTGCTAATTTTTATGCACGAATGCAATTCATTGGAATATTTCACGAATAAAGAAATTCTCAAGGAAATGTTATTTTTTGTTCATTCATACTCTCCTCTATAGATTGTATGGAGTACTTACCTAAACGCGAAATGTTTTTCTATTTTCGAAGTCTATTTGACATTTATTTGTGTTGTTTACTGACGTCTAGCGATACGGTTTCAAATGTGTTGTTATGGTGACTTTATACAATGCAATTACCGCTGTAAGTTTTCGATAATTGCATTGTTCTTATGGGACATTTTATATATGAGGGAAATATTCATAATAATTCTAAATTTCTTCATAATGTGGTAGGCCGGTGTGTTGTTCCATGCAGAACCCAACAAAATAACAAATAACAATAAAAATTGTTGTTGAAGCCGGTGAATTATAAACTGATTCTGAATGTTTTTGATGTGCTGATTTCAGAAATTTCTGGCATTTTCTCGCAGTAGCTCTAGTTCTTCAGATACAGGCCAATCAGTTTTAGTTCTAATAACAAGTAAAAATAATGAAATCTTTGCAGGTTAAAACCAAAATTTCTTAACAAAAATTGGCATATATTGCTCCCATTTCAGGTACTTGTTACTGCCCATGATTGTTAAAACCAACGTTCCCATAAAAAATTCGAGTATGAAGAACACCAGTGAGTGATATGTGCCGATTTAGAAATGGCTCTCCTTGGATATACAAAATAGCCTTGTTTTTAATGTCTTTGAGATGGCAGGGCACAAAATCAGCACTGGGTTAACAGAAATTGGCCTTTGAGAAATGTCATGATTCAAAGACAACACAATGTAATTAACGAACCTTTGGTTACAAGAGAAAAAATCATATTGCCACCCCTGCATATCAAGTTGGGGCTTATGAAGCAATTAGTGAAGGCATCAGATCAAGATGGACTTTGTTTGAATTAGTTTTACAACATCGAGATTGAAGTACATTTTGCATTCAATTGAAGACTGAGTTGAACATCCCGGAGAGCTCTCATGGACATCGCAGCATACCAAAAAAATTGCTCGAACCAAATTGGCTGTTGGGTTTTGATTATACCTCAATTATTTTATTGTAAATTGACTGAATCATTTCAATAATTCATAATTTGTCAATAAGAATGATCTTCTTCGACAATGAAGTACACTTTGAATTGAATTGAAGATTGACATGAACATCTCAAAGAGCTCTCGTCGACGTCGCAGCATTAGAAACCGAGCCACTTCCGCCGCAACGTGCGACAAGCCAATTAAAAGCCGAAAAGGAGCAACTAGATGGAGCGACTTAACGGACAATTGCTCCGTTGGCGAGCAGCATCCAGCTCCGTGAATCCATCAACGCGGCTCGTATGTTTTAATTAAACGTAGAGATGTTAAGCATCGGACCGAGTGACACTACAAACGGCCCATGATGGTCGCACTTCAACTACTAAAGAACGTATTTATTACTTTTCGCATCGAGGCTGGCCGTGGGCAATCGCGGGATGCCTGGCAGAGGCGTATCCGTCGTGAGGGAAAGGGGGAACGTCGTAGAATACGAAAATACGGTCTCAGGAGATCAGCAGATCTGTACCTCCAACAAGATGTAACGAATCCCGGTGCCTTGAGATATTCGTGAACAATAGTGAGCACAAATTCTCCATATCTTGCTGTCTCAATTTTCAGCAGAATCAATCGAAATAATCACCTCAGGAAATCGATTGAGGGTATGCTTTAGATAGGAAAATTTGGGCCTTTTCTGAAAACATTTTTAAACGCTTTTGAATGCTTATAACTGAGTCATGTTGTAGTACTTTTCTTTTTTTCTATATAATTTATCTTATATATAGAAAAAATAATAACTCCTTATCAATCATTTTCAAAAAATTCAATATTGCTTTTTGATGATAATTCGAATGTTTGATTTTCAGAACTGACATTTTCTCATTAGTGTTGTTGATCACAAATTGTTCTAAAATTGTTCTAAAATTGTTCGTTTTCGTTAACCAGCTGACGAACGTCAACCCTCAGAAGTCGAAACTTGTGCGAGCAATGGATCAACGAGGCCTTACCTTTTAACGTGCGATTACCCAGCACGGTGGCCCGGCGAGGATTCGAACCCCGGCCTTCTGCTTCACAGGCAGATATGCTAACCACTACACTACCGAGACCACAATGCAAATAAATGCATCATTTTCTTTTCGATTCGTTAATTGAATTATTCGGCATATTTTTTATTTTCACGCTTTTTATATCTAATTGTTAATTTCACATGGCCCCAATGAAGTGTTTTGGTTGCAATGGCTACTTACCGGCAGTGTCTACTAAATACTCGAGCTCACAGAGATGTTGACTTGGTAGAGCCTGTAGAAAACTGTAGTACACCAGTATTTTTAGAACATATCTTCGACTAGTGCTCAATATTTCTTAGTGTATATTGCATTTCAGTTATTTTTTCTTACTACCATTAGGACCAGTTATTTTCTAGTTCCAAAATGTAGCTTTTAATCGTGCGCTAGTTTATTGGGATATTTTTTTTTAGGAAGGACAAAGTAATGGAATGAAGTTCAGGTTGTCCCATTAATAATTTTTAATCTGATATCAAGTAACCTCAAATTGCAGTTCTGTACTACTACTCAGTTCTGAGATATTTCTTGTCTTAATCGTCGTGGAACAATCTATACTTATTTTTTTATTGATATATTGTAATATTTTATTAATTATTTATCCATTCAATTAGGTAAATAAGGCATGTTTGGATAAAAAACTGATAAAATATATGAGTAAATAATGAATACAATTGAAAAAGGTGATATTTGATGGTTACATTTAGCGTTATAAAGAATACAGTTTTTTCGTAAAAATAAGTAGGTCGACAACTTGAATAGACAGACAGTGTAATTCTTGTAATTCATTTTGAAAGAGAAGTTCTCATAGATTTTTCAATCGATAATATATAAGATTTATTTATCAGAAAATCAGTGCTACTTTTGTTGTTTTTCATCACTGTGCTATATAAAGATACCAGATTTTTTGAAGAACTTTTGAACTTATTGCTTACTTACCAACACCATCATCGATATCAAAAACTTAAAAAGCAGAAAGAGTGGAGTTACTGGTGAGACAGTGAAAAATCGCAATAGTTGTCATTTCTGTTAGCTGTATACTAACACCGATCTTCAATTATCTACACCACAAGAACTTTTGATATGTTCAAAACCTCGCCATAGATTAATTAATCTGTGACCTCGCCTAGTTTAAAATGCTTCTGTACCACTAGAGATTTCATCGATTGTGCAACAAACAGAATCTGATATCTCTAAAACACAGAAGTTTCTCTATATTATGGTCTCTACCTATGTATTACAACATTGCAATCGAAGACGCACACAAGCGGAGTTGCCAAAATGTCTATTTTAGTAGCATTCCATCGAAATTCCACTGAGTTTGGTATGAGGGTTTCTCCTCTGATTTGCCGACTTCT
Organism: Zygogramma bicolorata; assembly: GCA_032362365.1. Classification (NCBI taxonomy): domain Eukaryota; kingdom Metazoa; phylum Arthropoda; class Insecta; order Coleoptera; family Chrysomelidae; genus Zygogramma; species Zygogramma bicolorata. The sequence goes on from JAVJAQ010002896.1 coordinate 232,093, forward strand.
GGTTTATATCCTCAATTGTGTGCTTTGTTGAAGGTCTCTTCAGGTGGTTGCTGATGGAGTATAGTCTCATATTCTTTCAATAAATGCAGGTATTCCGCACGGTTCCGTTCTAGCGCCCACTTTGTTCCTGCTTCATATCTATGATTTGCTGGAGAGAACATCTTGTCCAGTGCATAGTTCTGTAGGCAACAGTACTATTCCTATTACCTTCTCTTCCAAAGCCCATATATCAGCACGAGAACTAAAAATGAAGATAGGCATTAACGTTAATAGTATTAATGATGATTCAAATGTAATAATTGAAAGTGGTAACATCAACTTGATGGAATTCAATGCAGGAAATCCAGGCATATCTCTTCTCAAAAAAAGCCGATCTCTCTTTATCAAAGATTCAAAAGTCAGCTAACTATTTCTGCAAAGTCGAGTGTCTCGAAGCTAGGAATTATGATTGCTAATAATGCCTCTTAGGAATACCACGTGAGATCGATCGCTGAAGGTGCTTCCCAGGAACTTGGATTTCTATTTCGTGTGAAGAAATATTTCACTTATCGTCAGCTTCTGATGATTTTCAAGGCACATATACGGCCTGGACTGTCTCTGTTCTTAGTTCTTACCTGGTATGTGTGGAATTCCCACCCCTTTCTTGTGAGCTTGGAGACCTGTCGAACCCCTCTTCCTCAGGGACCTTTTTTCAATAGAACAGCTGAACCTTGGGACTACTTATCGATGGAGGTTCTTCCTGAGGCTTACAAACATCAAAAATTTCAAAGTGAATATTAATTCGTATCTCCTGCCCCTTGATTCACGCGGTCTTCTCTGAACATTACAGGGCTTTCCTCTCGTGTGTTTCTGCGTATGAAAAAAAAATCGTAAAGCAAATCCTAATCGTGCCCATTGAAAAAACCCGTGCACCGTCACTGACTTCGCGCCTCCAGAATCGCACTTAATTGATTGTGTTGGGGCATCTGTTCATAATCCGTTCCGCCAAACGCGATGGATTAGTGTTATTAAAAATCTGCGGACTGACGGCGAGTTTTAGTGGTGGAGATTGACCATTCGGAGAAAAGCAGCTGGAAAAATAAATCTGCCGCGACAGCAGGTGTTGGCGCCCGGAGAAAAATCGACGAACGATTGCTAGATTACGTTTGTAATAAATTCGCAAGTGGACAGAAGATGTCACGAGGTTCAAAATAACCCAGTTCTTCACAAACCGCTCAAGAATTCAGTTGAAAATGTACTGTATTCCCAATTATGATTACACGAGAGCTCAATTTTGTCGAAGTAAACTTGACATTTCGATGAGAATTTTGTTGCCTGGCAACTCAACGAAAAAAACTGCCTCTGAAAAATTTACGAGTCCGTAGGACGAGTATTTTTTTTGGCAGTTTTTTGAGTTAATTTGCCGGAAGGCAACTAAACTCGAATCATAAATGTCATCGAGTTTTGTTCGCAAAAAAAAAGCTTGGGTGTAATGCGGTACGACAATTTAATGAATACTACCCTTAGTTGTTAAGTTAGTTTACATAAAATATATTTTACCATTCCCAACGTTTTTGGGAAAAATAAATATTTCATTTCTACCATTCAATATTTTTTTTTTTTTTTTTGTTATTGCAGATGTTTACTTCTTCTTTCTGGGGAAGGTAATTTCGTGATGTATGCTTTTTTTCTTAGTAGGAATTTCTTTTTTTTCAAAATAATTCCTCTTTTATTTTTTCCCTCTTTCTTCCTTGACTCTTTGGTTCTTCCTCTTTTTTTTTTCCTCCTCCTCCTCTCTCCCTCCTCCTCTTTTTTTCTCTCTTTTTTCCTTCTCACCTCCAGTCGGAAAAAACCCCCTCGATGAAGAAGGCCGGCAGACGAATCGTCATTCCCGCCTACTACTTTTTTTTTTTCTCGTTGAAGATTAAAATGGTCTTTGGTTTTTGGTAAAATACATCGACATCTTCTCGTTCGCTGTTTTGTTTCTTTTTTCATTGTCTTTCATCGCGTTGTTGTGTGTTTTTCTTAGGATTATAGCTGTTCCCTCCTCCTGTGCCCCTCCTCCTGATGTTTTTGGTAAGTCAAGGCTTTCTTTTTTTTTTTTCTTTTTTATTCAATATCTTTTTTCTTTTTTTACTGATTACAACATCTACAACAAAAAATAGTTCAAAAAAAAAAAAGAGGTGGGAGGTGGCGAATAAGAAAGATCCTATATTACAGTCGGTTGGACCCCCAGTATAGTTTATTCAATTCAACGGAAAAATACAATTGTTAAAAACACAATTTTTATATTCAATTTTTACAGATCAGATATACTCTTTTGACAAAGATGCCGTCAAAGATTTGTTTACAATTATGGTTGCCATGCTTTCAGTTAGGTTCCGTTTTGTCGCTGAAAAACTTAGGGAAAAGTTTTTTCGCTGTCATAATGACAAAATCACGGTGGATCATGGGATATTTTACACATGAGTTAAATTGTCAAAGAAACAAAATTTCATTGACAAAGTATGAAATCAGTCTATCAACAGTAAAATAATTGAAGTATAATGGAACAACACAAAGTATAGTATCTTACAGCTTATCCAATCCATCTTGGCACAGAACTAATAATGTATATGTCCAGCAATCTCTGTGAATTATACTGAGATAACACCTGTTATATATGTTCACTGAGTTGGAATCTATTCCTAGTAGGTGTATTTTCTTTCTTTATGCTCTATACTACCAGTGTGCTTCTGGAAAAGTATCTGAGTTTGTGCCAAGATGCATTGGATAAGCTGTACATGTAGACATGGCATTAGGTTTCACAAAGAAGTTAGAAATCGATTAACATATATTTTTTTCAAATGCAGATTCCCACGAAAGGGAAGCCCTGTAATGTTAGATGGATAGATAGATAGCACTTTAGATAGATAGCACTTTATTTCCTACAGGTATTCATTCAATTACAGGAAATTTACAAAGGTGTTGGTAAAAATATGCAAACAGGATATTGAAATATCAAGCTACTGCTAAATGACGATGAATGAAAAACGAAGATATAAATAACATGAATGAGAAAAAATGTAAAAAAGATCACAGTTGAAAGGTTCTAGTGAGAATACATTTCAAAATATAACTTAGAGAACTATCATTAATATCGCACATATCACAGATTAAGTTGTAGTTGTTACAAATTATTGACACTGGTACTTTGAGGCTGTTATTTGTTCTTCCAAGATCACAGTGAAATGTCATCTGATATCTGGAACTCAGGCGTGGAGTGTGGAAGTTTATCATTTGTAAAAGGGGGCACACGAGATCTTATTATTCAGCAGTTTGTGAGGAAAAGAGATTGTGACAAAAAGCCGCCGGGTACTCAGAGTTATAACAATAGATTGACTAAATTGATTTAGGAGGATGGAATAATCGGTTCCCCTCTGAGGTTATATTCCTGTGACCTTGAATGACAGATATTTTAAAAATTTATTTTGAACAGCTTCAGTATGATGTATATGGCAGTTGTAAATTGGATACCATATCAACACGCCATATTTTAGTTTAGACCTCACATAGGCGTTAAACAGTGTTATATTTGTATTAATATTCTTGAACTCTCTTGTACAAAAATGATTCCAAGATCTGTCATCTCATTTACTCGACTAATTGGAATGTTATCAATAACATAGGGAAATTCTGTTATATTCTTTTTTCTAGAAAATGATAAGATGTAACATTTTGATATGTTCAAACGTAAATTTTGTAAATCTAAGCAGTCTTCATAGTTGTCAATGACTTTGTATAGCTTCAGATCATCAGCGTAAAGAAGTTTTGGGCAGTTTATCATTTTCGCCAGGTCATCAATGAAGAGCAGAAATAAAAGAGGCCCCAAGTTTGAGCCTTCAAAGAATACCGCGTGAATCAAAGGACAGGAGATACGAATTAACATTCACTATGAATTTCTGAAGTTTGTAAGCCTCAGGAAAAACCTCTTTCGGCAAGGAGTTCCAAAGCTCAGCTGTTCTATTGAAAAAGGATCCCTGAGCAAGAGAGGTTCGACAGGTCTCCAAATTCACACCAAAAGTGTGGGAATTCTGTACTCGTCGAGTCATCCGTGTAGATATTTCCAAGGGTGGAACGATTGATAACAATTCAGAAAAGCACCGACCGTGAAAAACTCTGTAGAAGAGAGACAAGTCTCTGAGCCTCCTACAATGTTCCAATTAAGTGAGCGACTCTTTGAGCGAAGAATCACCAACAAGACGGATTGCCTTTTTCTGAATAGAATCGAGAAGCTTCAATGAATGTTGTGGTGCCGAACTCCACACATGAGAACTGTATTCCAAGAACTGGTTGTATCTGAGCCTTGTAGATCATTAGAAGCTGACGAGAAGTGAAGTTTTTCTTCGCACGAAATAGAAATCAAAGTTTCTGGGAAGTACCTTTAGCGTTTGATCTAACATGGTTTTCCCATGAGAGATTATCACTGATCATGATTCCTAGCATCGAGATACTTGACTTTGTAGGAGTAGTTATTCCTGCCATCTGAATACTAGATGATGATAGATCGGCTTTCCCTGAGAAGAGACATGCCTGGATTTATAAATGAAATGAATGAGCCGAGTCAACCTCACAGGTTCGGGTAGTCAAAATCTGTCATCATAGTATTCTTCCAAGTTATAATAAGTTTTCTGAAGTGAAAGTTCATTAACACGTTTTGGAAATGTTTTTTGGTCTATAATACTATTTATTTACGACTAATATATAATGTAAGTATTATTGTTTTACCTACTTGCTACACCACCAGAAATTACTGCATAAGCTCCGTGAGAGTAGAGAAAGTACAGTACACAACTCGAGGATAAAGCTAAATACGTTCATTCGCGAATTAGCGCACTTGGCTAATATACCATTCCATTTCGATTCGAAGATGAAGAATCTCCAGAAACTTCCCCAAAAATCATTGTGTTTCAAATTGAACGATATTCTCTTGATATTCTTGCTGAATGCTGAATTGCAAGCCACCGCCAACAGACAGAAATTGCCGGTAATTAAAATATAATACTTTCCCTTCGCGAGAAAGCTTGTTGATACCTGGCTTCCGAAATGAAAGACCGGGGTGGGCGGGCCTGTCCATATAAATAAAACTTCTGACATGTTCACCCCATAAATATCCCGAACGCTATGATTAAGGGGTTCAGCTCTTATAAAGCTGCCGAATTATCGAAGTGTTTCACGTTTCTGAAAGGTATACATCATTCTTATGTGTCGTTGCGGATGCAACATGTTGAATTTCAATTTGGAACGTTCTCCGTTTTCCGGAACCACCTTTTTGGGGTAATTACGGCAACGAAATTATAGGAGAGGAAAATGTATCTGTCATTATCACAGTTTGGCTTAATTTCGAAGTCGGGTGATACTCAAATGCCCGTGAATGTAATTTTTTACCTGGGCCGCAATTTGCGATACCTCGGTACTCAGGAAAATCGGAAAAAAAATTTGAAAATTTAATACAGGGTGACGCAAAAGTTCATATATAATTAATCTGGACTGATGAGACCAGGTAGGTCGAAACAGTTGCCTGGCATTGGATTTGTGAATACAATCATTTCGAACATAGGAATTCTGAATTCTGAAAAGGGATGCAGCTTTCTGCAAGTTGACCGAATTCGATACTCGATCGCGGCGGGCTATTTAATGCGACTTCATCGCACGATGGCCTGCTGTAAGAGGCCTCCTCTGTCTTGGAAAGTGAGAGTTTGAGACTTTGGTCGTCTCCCAGCAGATGGCGTTGCCTCTTGGAGGTTTACACCATCTGCACCAGTTATCACTACTTTTGTTCATGACATTTGAAGCATGACAGCTATTGAGTGATGAATGTCAACATTTCCACTAATAGAATAGATATAGATCCTGCAACGGAAAGTAGTATAGTATTTTTCACAGTGAATGGTATTGGCTTATTAACTGCAATAAACTACCCGATTTAATCCCATTGTGTAGAAAATCATCTGGTGAAAGATGCAAATGTGCTACAGGGTCGAACTTGAGGAATTTGAATTTTGCATAATGTAGGAGATATACAAGTAATTTATTTGAATGTTACAATTCTATTCTATATTCAGTTCAGTGTCGCTATCGCTATCCTCATCTAAATTAATTATAATTGACGCAATTGATTTTACAGAAAGGTACGAGTTTTCAACATTTATAACATGACTAACAGAACTTTTCCAACTCTCGGTAGGAATGTCATTCAAACAGTTCCTAATTAATTCCAACACACTACCACTCAAAGTCGGAATAGTATTTTTTCCGCGCACGATCGATTCAAGTTGGTGCCACATAAGCTCTATGGGATTGAACACGCAGTAGTAGGGAGGTAGTCGTAACACTGTATGTCCCAATTCTTCTGCAATTCTATCACAAACATACGTTTTTTTAATGAAAACGACTACAGCACTTGTAAAAGTTCTTTTTTTGTATAATTTTCCTCAAAATATATGTCATTTGCAGCCATGAAGTTTTGAATCTCCAATTTCGTATTCTTTGAGCCAGGAATTTTTTGCAATTGTCGACTATGATAGCTTGCGTTGTCCATTACTATAACGCTGTTTGGCGGAATGTTGGGTAACAGACAATTTTCAAACCAATCTTCAAAAAGCTCTGCTGTCGTATCTTCGTGATAATCAACACAAGAGTCCTTAATACTTTTGGCAGAAAGCCACATAGCGTTTGGGATCCAACCATTTTCTGATCCTGCGTGTAATATTGTGATTCTCTTTCCTTCATTCGATGGTGCTTTTGTTTTATACTTATCAGAGGAATCAGACCATCCTTCGGAAGGGGTGTCATGCGTGTCAAACCACGTCTCATCGAGGTAGAGTATTGGCCGGTTTTCAGACCGGTATTTCCTTATTAACGTTAGATATTCAGAACGCCAGTTTATCAAACGTTATTACTTGTCTCTTGTCAATTTTGCAATATTTAAAGCCCATTGCAGACAGAGCTCGCCAAAGAGTAGTGAGGCCACAGTTGATGTGAGTTTCGTCATTGATGAGCCGCTGTTTCAGACTCCTGATTGTAGGGACACGCTTTTTGTGACACCAGAATCTTTGCGCTTTTTTCGTCTAACTGAAGTAAGAGGCACCTTCGTCAAATTACTGGTTACTTTTGCTGCAGCACCCGCGTTATATCCTTGCTGAAGTAAGGAACTATACACATTTTTCATAATGATTTTCGCATCACAAGATAAGTGATTCTTCTTTAACGAACCACTGGAAGAAGCACCATTACTTTTTACCCACGGACGCCACATACTGCCTATTCTGTACGTTGGGGTATAAAATCTTTGGTATTAATGTCTGTAATAACAAATAAATGTTATAAAATTATTGCACGCCGTAACACAAGTGAACACTTCCAATGAAATACAAAGACTCAAATGAACAAGAAGGAAGGTTTAATCCTCTACAATCCCTCTCTGAAAAACAAAATTATCTGAATCCGGTCCTTTTACATTCATGATGTGCATCTCGGATTTTACAACTTAAGGGTCTGATTGGTTTTATTATAATCCTTCAGTCAATACCATTTATTATGAAAACTACTATATCAAACCACTCATGACAGTGAAAGCTTCATCCGCAGGTGTGGAAAGAATATTAACTTTTTTCCTCGTATTTTTTTGGGGGGTTTTCAACCTACTACAATCTTTACAAAATTAGAATTCATATTCGTATATAAACAGTGTACAATAGCATATAATGATAGCTATTATTATATATTATTTATCATAGAATAATAGTCATTATTGCGAGTAGTATACTTTACTTTATTTACGACTAATTCATTCACCATGAATAAATGATTCATCAGTTTCATTCATCTGAAAAAAAAAATACACAAATACTACCTACGCGTTTGAACTTGACACTTTGGAGATTGGTT